>OU898285.1:65085735-65278212 GCA_918026665.1 Diabrotica balteata
CTGCCTGGCGTAATAGACTTGGGAAGGTCGAGGCTCTTTCATAGGGCTGTAGCACCATTGATGATGATGATCTTTTGTTTTAATAAATTGCTTTGAACCTTATGTGACAGACTGTACTTCTTGTCTACAAAATATTCATCTTAAGCTGCCAGATGGTTGGGTCTTCTATAATAACATAGACGCCCTTACTTTGGATGTAAGGCCAATATCAAAGATCACAGAGTGATCTCAAGTTACTAGTCGAAGTGTAGGTACAGTACGCTCGCTCCAAACGCAGTGAACAGTGCAACAGTTTTCGATATATTCGGGTGCCTTTAAACACCGGTATATAAATGAACAAAGTTGTAAAAACAAACTCTTTTTTAATAGTTGATGTGTAAATATTCGCGTGTTATTAAATCGATCAATTACTCTTGATTCTTCTCCTAGTACAACCTGATAAAACCAAAACATACGGAATCATCGCCTTGCGGTCTGCTTAGTTATATTGAAGGAATATTTTTAACGATTCTATGTTCCTAAAATATTTGGTACTTTACCCACTGAGAAAAGAATTCAATAAGTTTTCCTCAAACAATTAGTGAATATTACGTCAAAGTTCCACCAGCTTGCATGAAATTAAATAGGATTATCAATCATTAAATGAGCGATATATCTCCTGACGAATCAGTGATTTCGTCAACACACACGTAGAAGTAATAGTTGTCCCTAATATTACTTTCTATATTATCTATTACTGACGAGTACAACGAGTTGACATGGTTTCTCTTTAGAGTCCTTTCACTTGGAATATTCCATTTACAATATTTTTAAAAAAGAAGTTAAGTTTTCATTGAATAATTTTAAAAGTGATATATTTGAAGAGATTAATGCACGGCAGAGTCTTCATTAAAAATATCTTGTTCGTTTCCTTCCTTCCAACTTGACCGAATGTTTACAGATGTTAGTAACTGATTAAATTTAACGAAGCTTTTAAAAGACCGAATTTATCGTACTTTTATACACAGTTCTAGGTACATATATGTCATCTAAACCTCGGATATTATAAGAAGGAATACTTTTGTCGAAAGAAATGATTCTTGAAAATATTCAGGTGATAAGACATTTACTATTTTGAAGACCAAAGTCATGGTGAAATAAAATAGTCTATTTTCAACAGAGAACCAATTTAGAGTATTTAACATCATCCCAATTGGGGTACGGCGACTTGTTTTAAGAATTATGTTCATTTCACTGTTCTGTAATTTTTGTAGCATGTTAAGTTTGTTAAGGTTAAATAAATATAAAATTGATGAGCAATAGTCAAAATGAGGTTGAATAATTGTGTTATATACTGTTATTTTTTATTCATTGATAAATTTTGAGACATTCTACTCAGAAAGTAAAGTTTTTGATATTTTTTTTATGAACGTACTCGAAGTGACTCTCAAGAATATAGTCAAGCTGGAATCCCAAATATTTAACTCTTGTGACAATTTCAATTGTTTCATTATTAATATTTAAATTTATGATTTCAGAATCAAGCAAGCTATATTCATGTTAGGTAGTGAAAACCATTGCCTTTGTTTTTTTCACATTCAACTTCAGTTTATTCATGTTTAAATATATATTAACCATATCTAAAATAGTGTTCATTTTTTGAATAGCTAAATTAAAATTTTCATCACTACAACAGATTAGAGTATCATCGGCAAAAAGATTAATAAATTAACAAATTACAAAAATATCGATATCGTTAATGTACAGCATAAATAAAAGGGGTCTAATACACTACCCCTATATTATTATCCCTGTATTACTATCCATTTCAGATGACAAATGGTCTTTAAATCGAACTTTCTGTTTGCGATCTTGTAAATAATTTTCTAACCACGCAATTACTGTACCTCCTATACCATAGTGTTTAAGTTTAGCAATCATTATTGTCCTGTCAATGGTTTCAAAAGCTCTTTTTTAAATCAAGAAATACACCGTACGTACTATTTTTTTATCTAAATTACTCTTTATGTGACATAATGTAACTTGTAACGCTGATTCACAAGAGAATTGTTTCGAAAAGCTCATTGATTATTAATTAAATTTTATTTTTTGTTACATGTTCTAATAATTGTTCATAAATAGCAATTTCTAATATTTTCTCTATAGGAGGTAAAGTATTGCTTGGTCGGAATTCTTCAGCTTTGATAGTGTTGGGTATTTTTTGAATAGGGTGATAGTACTTATTTTTAACAGTATTAATTAAATTTAACATAACGTGCCCAATGGTTTCAAAAACTTCCTCTACCATTCTGCAATTTAACGTTTCATGTAATGAGAATTTATTATCTAAATTGTCAACAATTTTTCGTAAATCCTGCTTAGAAAGCTTTTCAAATTTTTCAAAATTTAAATATGGATTACTATTTACATTACACCATGTTTCAGAACTATCAATACTTTGAACAATATTTTAGTGCTTTTCAACAAAATACTCATTAAATGCTAGCTATTTCTACTCTGTTAAACCGTTTTAGGCAGTAGTATTTTCAAAGATTACACTGTTTGGCATTTCTCCACTATTATTATTGATTAATTTTTTTAAAGTTTGCCACATTTTTTGGATTGTTTCTATACCTGTCTATTTTGTTAAAAATAGAACCGCTCTTTTTTCAGCTTTAACATATTTACTACCTCATTTCTATGTCTCTTAAAATCCTGCCTTTTATGTTGTTTTTCAATGAAGTCAATACATTTTTTAAAATCTTTATAAGCCGATCACGTTGTTTAATTTGTTTAAACACCTCATAATCAAATCAAAGGTAATTTTGATTGATAAATAACTACAGTTATAAGCGATTTCTTTATAATCTTAAACTAAAGACATCAATAGAAGAAATTCCATTTAAGTAACTGCGCGATGATTTGGCAGTCACTGATATTTCAGCAATAGTTAAAATATTTATTTTATAATAAAATATACATAAATGCAATTTAAATTAATTTATGAAATCATTGAAATATTTTAAATAACATATCAAACATAGAAAAGTATTAACTATTTAGTACTTACAATTTTTGCCACAAACTGAACAATAAACCTCCTTGTAAGGTTTAATCCAAATAGCGACACTAGTTATTTTCGGCATTTTAAAATCAAAATATGTTATTAAACAAGCTCGACTGACGATGATTAAGTTTTCACATTCACTTTTGAGAACAGAATGATTTGTCAAATGACAATTATACTAATACCCAACGCAATAAACTTTTGAAACACGCCTTTATTACGGAATTATAATCAGTTACCTGCTACAACAAGACCACAATAAGAGTATTAGTTAGTATCTGTAGGTATCGGTAATATTGAAGACTGAAATATTGAAGTAAAATGAACATTGGGATGTCCAGTTACTTAGTCATGCAATTATTTATGGTATTAGATTACCATTGAAACGGTCCAAAATTTGGAGCTCAACGACATACATCAAACTAGTACAATTTACAGAACCTGACTCGCAATATAATTTAATTATTTATATTTAAGCTTTCATATAGCTGTATGTAATTATGAAATATTTTTCTATAACTCAACATTATTTTCAGTTGCCTGTCATTTACAAGTAAGATTACAAAACTGCCGCAATTTTCCACCCACATTATTCAAGAAGCAATCCCAGAGAAGTTAAAAGTAGCAAATTTACATAATCCAATGCTCCTAAGTTGGTTACAGAGGTTACAATTTAAAATGGGACAAATTGAACTTCAGTCATCTACAGCAACACAATTCTATTCATTGTAAATAATTTATTTATAAATTATAATATTTTTATTTAACAAAAATTTATACATACGGTTGGAATAAATTAATCAAAAGTATAAGGATAACCAAAATTTTATTTTTGTCTTAAGGATATTAATTTAGTTAATTTCCTCCTTTAGTAAGTCCATTATATGTCTACAATCTTCAGAACCCAGTGGACGCAGCTGAAACAACATTAAAATGTCTAAAAAGTTTTAAACGGTGTTATAGTGTTTAATATTTACTTTTAACCTGTCCGTTATGTCAGTGAAATATCAGAAGAATTAAATCTACTACAATCAAAAGCTACCCCGTGCAGAGCCTTTAACAGAGCTAAAAGTGCAGGTAATTGGGAGGACTACAAAAAGGATCTCATAAAATATAACAACTGAGTTAAGAAGATATAAAATGACAACATAAAGGCAGTTCTGCAAAGGGATCACCAATTTAGGCCTCGCTATGTGCGCTTTCAAAAAGGTATGTTGAGAGACCATTCTAATGACATTGAACTACGTATAAACAGTGACTTTACAAAACCAGAGATACCACAGAGAAAAGCATAAAATGCCTTTTGAATGCGCACTTTCCTAGTTCAACATTTATTGAAGATGAAGCAAATTCTGAGCTTGCTGAATCTACTACATACACAAAAAATCACAAAAAATATCCAATGGGCTATTAATAGTATTAAGCCCTATAAGTCTTCTGGGAAGGATGATGTCTTCCCAACTGTGTTACAACAGGGAATGGATATTCTACTGCCTCAAAAATAGTTAAGTATTCAAAATGAGTTTCGTGTTAGGGTATAATCCAAAGGTAGCAGCAGGTTAGAGAGTGTCATATACCCTCCAAAGGAATCAAAGTCATATAGATATATTGACCTATCCTTCTTTGTTCTAAAGATCATGGAAAAAAATGTTTTATACTCTTTGTAACATTTGCAAAAAACTTAAAAATATTCAGAAAAAACGTAGAAATTTGGGTACATCTTTAAAAACTTTCATGTGGTGTTGATTAATACAAACAATGCTCTAGACAGAAATCCAAGTAGTGTGTATTACAAAATTTATAAATAAACACCACTTACCTTTTCAAGAAAATAACCTACATCAAGTTTAATTTGCTCCCTAATTTTAATTTCATCTGATCCTGAGTCAGATTGTGGGGAAATTTCCTCAGACATATTTACATTTCTACTTTTCAATCTTCTTAATGATTCTTCCGTTTTGCAAACTGACCTTAACACACTCTGGACCAAATTCAAATAACTAAAAAATAAAAATCGTTTTGAGTTAAAAAGAACCAAACACTATAATAATATAAAACCAAAGGTAATAATCACCTCCTCAATTATTTCCTATATTTGGAATAAAGTTTATCTTAGATATTAACTAAATTAATCTTATTTGAAATATTACTTACTGTTTAGTAGCTTGAAGGATAATATCATTTAAAATTTCAGTTGTTCTGTTTTGTATGACAACTGTAAATTCATTGTGGAATGTAATAATTGGTTTCACAGCATCTACCATGTAAGAGCTAGCTTCTTTAGGTGAGCTTCTGTTTGTTCTTCTGTATAATCTTGGTATTGATCCCACATGTTGAAGTTGATTGCATATTTCATCTACTTTCATTTTTATTAAGTTACTTTTCAAAATATTCTGAAGATGAATTATGGTTTTCTGATTGGCGTTTATTATATTTGGAATAACATATACCCAACTAATTATTCCATATATTGTCTTACTAATATCCGAAGGATTATCAACAGAGGGGCAAAGTAAGTTTTCAACAAAAGTGAAATCAATTAATGAACTCATAATGAATTTTTCTGTTTCTTCACATGTAGAAAACTTAACCTAAAAGTAGTATTTTTAGAAAGGATGTGGTTATATGTGCAATATTTATATAGTACAAAAGAATTCCCTAATAAAACTTCAGACCTAATACAGCAAGAAAAGGCAGAGGAACCAGATACTGGTAGTGGTCACTATGTACTTAGTTAAAAAAAGTCCTAGCTTAACCCATTAGCGCCTACAGTCAGCTGTAAAGGTATTGTTTAACACAATAAAATTATAATAAAACAAGCAACCAACATTACATTTACTGTATGTATACTTTATTTAGACTTGTCTGAACCCGCGTTGATGAATACTCATCAGTGTTTTATTAGATTTCATCAAAATTACAAGGGGCATTTAAAAATTCATGTAAATATTGCTGTACCCGTATAACCCACTAGGCGATTATGTAGTCAAAATATATCTTTTTATAATTTCAGTGGAACTACACTACAGGAAGCTTTAGATATTGCATATGAAAAAGATTATGTAACAGACATTTTTATTGAGCCGCCTGAATCAAATTTCCTTATGGATGAGGATTCAGGTAACGAAGACGAAGGTGGTGACCCGGATAACTTGAATCCTCGTCAACTTCGTGCAGGTGCGGAAGTTGTATTTGCAGACTCTGAATGTCTAGAAGGTGTACAATCAGACCTGCAAGCAAGCTATGATAAGGATTTGCAGAGTGTAAATAGTTCTTATGAAATAAAAACTAATACAAATCCCTGAATGGTAATTGATCAGCCATAACCTACAACTTATATTGACGGAGACCTTCATTATATGCGCACAAACTTTCAAAAGGGGATTACAGTAAATATTCAGAGATGAGTTGTGTGCAACTGTTTGAATTATTTATTACTGATAGTTGCTAGAAATGATAGTTCTGAAACAACAAAATATGCTCTACTGATAATCAATCGAACCCTAACGTGACACTTCTGAATTGAAAGTATTTATGGCAATTCTCTTAGTAAGCGGATATAATAAGCTACCATCTAAAGAAGCTACTGGTAGAGAAGCCCTGACATGCAAAATATTCTGGTGTCTGATGTCATGAGATGTGACAGGTTTTTACAAATTTGGCATTTACTTCATTTTGCAGACAATTATAATGTAGATAAAAATGACAAAATTTACAAACTAAGACCACTTACAGATATGTTAAAAAAATAGTTCATAGAGTATTTTGTCCCAGAAGAAAATATAGCTTATGATGAATCAATGATACGCTACTTTGGGCATCATGGATGCAAACAGTTTATCAGAGCAAAGCCTTGTAAGGTTTGGCTATAAGGTGTGGTGTATGAATACACCTAGCAGATATTTGATAAACTTTGAAGTATATCAGGGAAAAAATCCTAGATTTAATGAAGAATATCAAAAATATTTCGGAAAAGCTGCAGCTCCCATAGTACAGATGATCGAAGAATTGGGTGACAAAGGGTCTCTGAGATACGTTTTTCTTTGATAATTTATTTACCAGTACAAACTTGCTAAGTGCTCTAAAAGCTGGGAGGGATAATAGAATTCCTAGAAATTGTCCACTTGTTTCCAAAAAGACGATGGAAAAGAGGGCACGAGGGAAATATTGTTTAACATTGAATAAGGAGACTGGTATTCAATATGTTCGCTGGAGGGACAACAAAGTTGTAACAGCTGCAAGCACATGTTTTGGTGTTCAGCCTGTCAAAAAGTGGAAAGATATTCCAAAAAGGATAGCAAGACAATACAAGTACCTAGGCCATATCTTCTTTCGCAGTAAAATAACAACATGGGAGGAACGGATCTCATGGACAGTAATATATTTTGGTAAGAAATAAAGAGCAATATTTATATAAATGAAAATATATAGATAATTTTTTTTTCAGTTACCAAGCCGGCATATGTTCCAAAAAATGGTACTGGCCAATATTTACGTACCTCATAGACACAGTTCTTCAAAATGCTTGGATGATATGTAGGAAATCTGGAAAGAATTTTAGTCTCTTAGAGTTGAGAAGAAGTATTTGTCAGGTAAAAGTATTTGTATACAAAACTCAGAAAATGTTTACGATTCATTCAATTTTTAGACCTACTTAACGACATATAATGTCCCCGCTAAAAGAACTGGAAAAATAGGTAGAGCAGTAGAGCAAGATTATCTCTGTACCTGAGGGCAAAAGAAAGAGGTGCGCCATGCCAGTTTGCAGTTCAAAAAGGGCTTTGCATTTCATGTTTTAAACCATTTCATACAAATTGGACAAATTAATTAATTGTTGCAATATTTGATCCGGCCAAACGCCTAGTGGTCCCACATGGGACCACCTTTTTTTTCCAAAAAAAAAGAATATTTTTTTATTTCGGCTTTAACAAAAATAAGTTGTTTTTACTTAGTTTTAAATAAAATTATTGCATATAAAAAGAATTTTCTTTTCTCAGTGCTAATGGGTTAATACTTTTATGCTCACAGGACACTTTAACTAAATAGTGTTTATATAAAATATTTCCGTACTCGGAGGTAAAGGACACTATGTCCATTTTCTTACTTTTTAGGAGAGCAGTTTAAACATTTTTTAAATTTGTAATCAGTAAATACTCAAATGTTTCTATAATATTATATTATATTATATTAATTTTGGTTAAATATCAGAAACATTTGAGTATTTACTGATTACAAATTTAAAAAATGTTAAAACTGCTCTCCTTAAAAAGTAAGAAAATGGACAGTGTCCTTTACCTCCTAGGTACGGATTTATTCTAACTACAAACCAAACTACATTATTGTACAGCTTGAGAAGGCAAAATGGGCTTTCTACTAACTAAGGAATTGTAGACAGAATATTTTTACTAAGCAGGGAAGAATAGTAATGCTGATAACTAGATGTAGCTATACAATTTGTTATACTAACCTTTAAAGTTGTCTCAAAACCATTTCAAATACCTGGATAAGAGCAGCATTGATAATCTTATAAACTGATCAGCAAGTTGATCTAGATAAACATCTTTATCAAAACACTGAGAAACAGCTATCCACAGTGCTAAAGTAGGTTTTAACTTACAAGAAATTTCATTTTTGGTAGCATAAAATTCATTTGGTTCCATATCCAGAGCAGATTCAAAATCACTAGCTATTTTCTGGTACCTAATTTCAAGGTAGACTGGTAAATTAAATCGTTTTAGATGTTCTGTGAAAGATTCATCTTGTGTTATCAAATCTTCATTCTTACACTTCCTTGAAATTTTCAAAAGAACTTCATATGTGCTTTTATACCGTTTTTGAAATTGCTCTGGATTACCAGGAGCTGTAATGTGTGGTAAACCTTCACGGGACTGTTTATCAAATTCTTTCCAAAAACTATTAAAGATAAAGTTAAACACATTTAAGTCTGCATTAGATTCAACTACTGTGGTGAGTACTTTCATATTTGTATCTATAAAATCCAGAACATTTTCATAAATTTTATCTACATTTTGGTTTGATTTTTCTACACTATTATCACTAAATAGTCTTTGTAAATAAGGCCTCACTACTGTCCTCCTATATATATCTTCTGCATCATTGTGCTTTTTTAAGCTGTCATACATTCTTAAACATCTAGTAACAATCTCAGTATCATTTGCTTCAACAGCTTGAAGAAACTTCCTGTTAATAACTTTTACTAGTTGATCTTCCACTGTTACCATTATATCCTGCATATCTGTGGTCACTATTTCTAATTCATCCACATAACTTTTTTGTAATGAATATTTTCCCACTATTCTTTCTAAAATAATTAGGTCTTCAAATGACTCTGCAAAATTTTTTAAAAGTTTGTCTATATACACAGAACAAGAAATGACTCCAAGTTTCAAATTTAAATTATTTTTGCTGGTGTTATTGTCCTTAATATTATTCAAAAGCATTCCATAACTCATTTCTGCATTACTTATTAGTTGATTTAAGGCCTAAAACAGAATAGAAACGTTATAAAAATGTAAACATTAATCAGCTTACTTTACATAATTACAGAATTACAGAGATATTTACAAATTATATATACAAATGTGGAAAATAATACAGAAAACAAAATAAAATAAGCAACCAGAAGTCTAATATCAAAATTCATAAATAATGCCACAATATGTGACTTATAGATAATACAGAACAAAATGAAAAACATGTGTTTGATAGCACTTAAAGATATAAACAACAGTTTGGTGAAACAGATAATAAATTTTAAAGAATCTACAAACAAATTGTGATACCTACAAATAAATTGATTGTAAGAAGCCTAAACTTCTGTGAAAAGTGTGAATATACATTGATCAAATTATTAAAAAAAAATCAGAATCGATCTTTGACTCTCTAACTCATGATCTATATGAACACCTTTCAATACATTGATGCAAGTGGCCCTTCCTGAATTAACTAAAATATTTACAATTTAGCTGTACATTCAGTTTGAACAATTCCAGACTAGGATTAAGAAAGGTATTGATACTGTGCTAAATGTTTGGACCTTACATTAAAGCATACATACCATGATTTCTTCCCTGAGTTGAAAAAAAGGGAGAGATAGATGTTCAATCTTCACATTTAGATTAGTGAGATATTCTGCTAAATTGACTATTGCTTCCGTTTCATCCTTTAAAATTTCACTCATTCTTTGCTGTAGTTCTGTGCCATAACTTTTCAAATGACTCCTAAGCGTATCTAAATCATACTTTTGAGTGAATGTTGAAAGGCTATTATCCACACTAAAATTCTTCTAAAATTGAATAGTAGTAAATAATATATACACAATAAATAGCTGTTAATTTCTTACTTCAAAAAAAGACTCCTTCCAAAGAATATCGTCATTTGATGTCATCTTATTTTAAAATTTGTACGTTTATTTAAATGGGGAAAAATCAACAACGTCAACATCAATGGACTAAACCACTGTTAAACATAATAATATAGGAGGATAATGGGAAACTATCGAATTAATACTATCGAGTATATCGATAATAATTAACTGTTACAATAATTCAATGAGTTGTTTACTCCAATTCAGAAAAAGCGATTTAATGTTGACTTTATTTTGCTTTTACAAGAAAGTGTCAATGTGTCAAACAAAATGTTCTTGCTTGAACGCACAAGTTGTCTGCGCAACACGATAAAAATAAAAGTGTCACGTTGGGTGAATTCTGTGCTATGGGCATAGACTGTATATACTATATTATTTATCTATGGGCATAGACATATTAATAATAGAAGGGTCAGGTGCATTAATACGTCAGTTAAGTCATGCAGTGTTTTTAATCACACTTTATTGATAGTCATATTTGTAAAAGTTATAGGCATTCTATGATCAATACTTTTTATAATATCAAAGAATGTAGACGCATATGCGTCTATATATTGTTTGATAAATATGTTTGGCAGATACAGAGATATGTAAAGTCCGTGTCAGGCGGTCAAATATTTGATCAAATTAGTTTGAGCAAACTGACGTAATGACGTCATAATTACAGTTTGTTCAAATTTTAAAAATCTACCTGTCACACGATCAGTTAAATTTGATCAAATTGACGAATGTCAAGAAAACGGACTTAAGAGAGGGCAGATACGATTCTTGATAATAGGCAATCAGTATTACACATACGTGTAATGCTGTAAACTAAACACAATTCATTAATAGTTCTAGTCACAGAACACATATTATAAAAGGGTTCTATTTCCAGCAAAATTGTTTTTAACGTCGTTTTAACTCTTTTTAGATATAAAGGAAATAGTCGACAACATCTCATACGAAGCAATCAGAGTGCAATTCAGCTGAACGGACTAGACAAGACAAGCTGAAGGTGGATATACTGCATTCTGGAGATCCGTGTGAAATACACAGCGTTACATGTGGATACACGATACAGTATTATCACAGGTAGCCGGAGATTGTCCGTATGGGGCTCTTATCTCGTCTGTTGTAGAAGGTTTTATAGCCAGACTCAGCAACAAGGGCCATTATGTCCTGGGCTATGCGCATTTTAGAATAGTTACAGAATTGACTTCAAATGTAGAGATCTTTCAGTTCCTTAATCGTTTTGATTTGGTGATTGATTTCTTTACTGCCGAATAGACGTTTTACGGCTATCAGTATAAATTTTGATTCTCGCTGCTTTGTGGTCTCGATCCATGATTTCATCAAAGTAGGCCACCAAAAGAAACTTTAGCCTTGACCAGTTATATATTGACCTAGGCTGTGATTGTCCTCTCGAAAGACTTATGATCTACAGAGGCCTAACAGAGGCCCACGCGACATGAATCTTGCGGGAGGGGCCCCATCTTATCGTCTAATATATGTAAAAATGTGTTATTTTATATTATTTTATGCATGCAGATGTAAAGTTTTTTAAACAGTGCCTGGAAATCTTAAAACATTAACTAACATAAAACCCGTAAGTTTAAATTTAAGAATGCAAATTTTTAAGTAGGCATATTCGGCAACTATCATCTCATATCTGCTACTCCCGTAAACATAAACTTAATCCTTTCCGGTGTCCCGACCTTTTGTGATAATGACTATAAACTATAATGCTTTGTACGTGACTATTGAAATATTTGAAAATTTTGAGAATTGCAATTCTGCGAATTTTAGAACAATATTTTTCTACATCTAGAATGCGTTTTCTGTTTACGTTTAGTATTTCGATACCATATTCGGCAGTAGTATATTTCCTTACATTGTTTGGTTGTTTGCATTTTGTGTTATTTGTGTTGTTTAACGGTTTAGTTGCATCAACTTCTTTATTTTCAATTATTGATGACTTGTGTTATCATTGGACAATCTCTCAACAGATAAACGGTAATATAAGGAAATTATAATATCTGCAGGAGACAGAATGAGTTCTAAGAGGGAATATAAAAGTAGTTCAGAAAAGTTAAAGCTACGTGCTCAAAAATCCGAACAAAAACAAAAATTACCAAAAATTTCTTCATTTTTTGTGACAACTGGTGAATTAAAATAGCAGCCTAGTAAAGCTGGTGAAGCATCAATAGATTCAGTTGGTCTTAGTCAGGAACCAATAATTACTAATCCTAATCAAAATGAAAATGACAACCCAGAAGTAGAATTGTACGTCGAGCAAATTAATTACGCTTATTGTAGTTCCGGGTAAATTTTCATTTTTATTTGGGTAGATAGACTTATAATTAAAAAAATGCTTTTAGTTCCCACGAAGTTTATCACTGTTCTGATAAGTGGTTGTATAATGACAATATTGAAGATTTTGCTATAAAAAACAAATACTACAGCAGGGACCATCTAAACCTAAAGGGCCATTAGGAATTGAATTACCGCGTTATTGGTTGTGCTACTTGCAAAAAACCGATGTTGCATATTGCGAGCCTTGCTGGCTTTTTGCCGATAGAACAGCACAGTCATATAATTCGAAGGATTGGCAGGGCTTTTCAAAAAAATGAAGGTTCATGAAAAATCTTTAATTCACCTCCACGCCTCGGTTGTTTATGACATGAACAAAAATAACAAATCTTTAGAGTATTGTACGGAGAGTGAATTTAGAAAAAAAAAATCTTTTTGGAGAAACATTTTAATTAGGATAGTAGATACAATTTTAAAATTAGTGCTTTATGAATATACCATTTAGAGGACATAGGGAAACAGTGATGCAAATAGTGACAATTTTCTAGGAATAGTTAATTTGTTGGCTAAATACGACAATTTCTTAGACGAATTAATACAAAAACCGAGATATCAAACAAGATAAGTCCAAAAATTCAAAATGAATTTTTAACTTTATTAGGAAATTCAATTAGAGATTCTCTTATAATTAATATTCAAAAAAGCTTATTTTTTCTATATTATTAAATACAACACACGACATTTCTAAAACAGACCAATTATCAGTCATAATTAGGTACGTTTCTATTGAAAGAGATCCAATTACTGATGTTTCTAGTAATATAAAAATTAATGAATCATTCTTAGGTTTCTGTGATATACATAGCCAAACTGGAGAAGATATTTCAAGTTTAATTTTATCTTTCTTAAAAGAACATCATATATCAATCAGGCATTTAAAATGTCAGGCTTCATTATCAGAATTTCTAGATGTTGGCATGATGTTAAGTCTATTAGATTGAGTTATATTTCCTTGATCAGATCTCTTTGTGAATACTGCTTGGTGGTTTGGTCATCTACATATCAAATACATATTTCTAATCTTTCCAGAAAGAGAGATTCCAAAATGTATTTATTATATATTTGAATTTTAAACTACACTGGCATTTAAGTGAAGGTTTTTACTCTGAAATAGGAAACACATATATCCTTCTTATTATGTTGTCTTCAATTGATTTTAATGTTTCTTCATTCTCCAATGAACAAAAGGAATCTAAATGGTAATCAAATAGCCCTTGATTTATTACTATGTACTTCAGAGAATGTTTTTAAATTAAGTGTAAAGCAGCTATTGTAATTCTTTCAATTTGTAATTTACTATCTTTCTTTTTGTTACATGTACTATATTGTTTATTTATTGCTTATGTATTTTTTGGTTTAATGTATTAGTTTATAATATTTTACATATAATTGGGTGGTATCCTTTAAAAAATAAATAAAGACAAAATACAAAATAACATTACAAGAAATATTTATGGCTTGAGTTGTAGAGGTATGTGTCGATTTTAGAACAAATTCACACAGTTCAATAGACCCTGGAACAGAAATTGGGCAAAAAAATTGTTCATCTTGCACATAACATTTCTGCTGAGTGTTACAAGTCAGCCTAACCATTTATTCATTATACATGAAATATCTAACAATAAATGATTTGTATATAAATTAAAACAATAAATAATAAATATAATGCTTATTTGGCTTTTCCTTGGGCAGCTACAGCTTCCATAGCTTTTTTCACAGTTTCTGGATCTCCTAGGAATTCTAAGCTCTTTATTGGTTTCAAATTTTCATCTAATGTATAGACAAATGGAATTCCTGTTGGCAAATTTAACTGCATAATTTGGTCGTCAGTAAGCTCTGTAATGTATAAAAATAAATTAAAATCAGAATACAGATTAAATAAAATACTAATTACTTACGGTCAAGATGCTTTACGATTCCTCTCAAACTGTTACCATGTGCTGCAATTAAGATCTGCTTTCCAGCTTTAATTTGTGGAACAATAGTTTCATTCCAGAAGGGCAAAGTACGTTCAATGGTTAGCTTTAAGGATTCAAATTTGGGAAACTGATCTGGCGCAGGACCATCAGCATATCGGGCATCTTTTACAATGGTATCATGATAAGCATGGTCTGCTTCCATTGGTGGAGGTGGAATGTCAAAACTGCGCCGCCAAATTGCTACCTAGGATTAAAGGGATTAGTTAATAACTTTATGCATATATACACTTATAGTAGGGAGGTGAAATATGGTCAAACAATTACAAGAGTATTAAATATCTTGAAATATGTATTGAACTGTAGACTTTTCTATTGAAAATTGCTAGGGAGCAATAATGTAGAAAGTCTCTAGCATACATGATTACTTGTTCTTACCTGCTCATCTCCATATTTGGCTGCTGTTTCTGCTTTATTTAAGCCAGTGAGACCACCATAATGTCTTTCATTGAGTCTCCAAGTTTTTATAGTTTCCAAATTCTCTTGGCCAATTTCTTTGATTATTGAGTTAAGTGTATTCTGGGCTCTTGTAAGAACAGATGTATATGCAATATCAAATTTATATCCTGCATTTTTTAGTGCTTTTCCGGCATTAATGGCTTCTTGTTTACCTAGTAAAAAGGATTTATTAAAATTTATTGCAAATAAAATTAACAAAACAAAGCAGTATTAAGCTCCTATGTTATAAGAGTATAACTAAAACTTATTTCTACATAAAATGTATAATTATTGTTTAAATATTTAATACTAAAACAATAGTTTATATGCATTACATACATAATATAGAGATATATCATTAGGACGTGGAAGTAGTTTATTTTCAATAATATTTAATTTTGAACACATCTTTCGTTTAGGATTTTGTATATAAATACTAATACACTGCGCTCCAAAATTAACGCATAATTTTAAAATTCTATTTTGAGTTGTAATGAAAAAATTTTTGTTTGTAGTTTTCTGCTTTATCTCCAGGCCTTCTATACACTAGGTTTCTCCTGTCATCAAAAATAAGACAGTACCCTGATTCACATCAGTGAACAATATTCTTCCCCAATTGTCATTATTCCAATCAACATGTTCACAAGCAAAATTAAATCTTTGTCTTCTATGGTCTCTGGTCAATAATGGGCCAATTGGTGCCCTTCCAGGATATAGGTCGCTTTCGGCAAGTCTTCTTTTAATCGTATTTTGGCTGATTCTAAAGTTATAAGGATCCAAAAATTCATTTTGTAGAGAAGTACTGATAACAAACCCATACACTTGTCTCAGTGTACGAAGTGTACGGGTAATAAACTTGAAAACCCCCTTTAAACGTTCAGCACAACGTAATACAACCCTACTAAATTCGAAATAAAATTAAGCACAATTAGCATGTTTTTAATTTTTTTGCAAAAAATTGTAAAAACATCAGCGTTTTTTACCGTTCTTTCGATAAATTTTACAATATACCGGAGGTAACAATAATATATTAGCACAAAAATCGAAACATTGAAATTATTTCATTTACCAGGGTTTTTAAAATTATGCGTTAATTTTGGGGTGCAGTGTATTTACAGGAAATGATAAAATGGAACTTGTTCCTGAGAATTAAAGTAAAATCTTCCACAAATTTTACTATTTCTATTAGTATGTCTACAACCTAAGTTTAAATCTACATTTTACAAATTAAATAGTTTTTATTCATTCACATTTTTCTCGTTAAATGTATGAATTATATAAATACCAGATTTTGAAAAGTTAAGGTCGTCCAAGGTCGATACAATTTTACTAACCTTTTTCACTTAAATTTGCATCAAACCATCCACAAAATAGATTCTTTTCATTCCATTCTGACTCTCCATGACGAACCATAACAATTTTAAAGGGTGCCATTATTTCTATTTAGTATTTTTAAGCTTTTTTACGTTACGGGGCACGTTATGTACGATACCTAATACCTGGTTCCTGGTTTGATAAATACTGAATACTGTCAAAATCGGAGATCATAGAACACTATACTCCATTTTCCTGCTCCTTTTTAGGTTATATAAATTTCAATAATTGGTCGCGTACAAATGGCCTACTCAGTAAACAAAAAATCCTGACCTTTCTTCTTTTTAAATAAAAAAATTACGTCAATGTCAAAATAGAGAGCTCCCTTTAGAAAGGTTAAAATTGAATCAATACATAGTTGCTTGCATAAAATATTTTTTATCAGGAATTGTACTAATAGAAAAAATTAAATATGCCAAAAAAGTTTGCAACTGAAAACACCAAAGCTGTTGCTGCTAGGGAAAGGAAAAAACAAGCTAAAGATGAAGTTTCTGCCAAAAAGCAGAAAGAATTAGATGATTTATATTGGGCAGATAATGACAAGCAGTTACAAAAGAAACAACAAAAAAAGGTTTATTATTATGTTTGTAATTAAAATTATAAAATCTAAGTTCTAAGACTTTCAAGTTAATTGTTTTTCATCATCAGTTGGCGCTACAGCCCTTCGTGAGCCTTGGCCTGCTTCAAAACATTCTTCCCTATAGAGTGTCTGTCTTCTCCAGCCCCTCACTTCAATCTCCCTCAGATCTTCCTGTACATCGTCCAGATATCTGAGTTTAGGTCGCACCCTTCTTCTTCCGACCGACCTGTTTAGCATAGTTATTTTAGTGGGATCACTCTCATTCATCCGCATAACGTGTCCCACCCACCTTAGGCGGTTTATTTTGATGGTCTTCACAATATCTGCATCACCAAAAAGTCTAAAGAGTTCAAAGTTATATCGCCTTCTCCACGGAGTTTACTCCACCATATATGGTCCTCAATACTTTTCTTTCAAAGACTCATAGTAACTCTTCATCTCGGGTCGTCATTGCCCATGTTTCCGATCCGTATGTGAGCACTGGGCGTATTATTGTTTTATAAAGTTTGCACTTTGTTGCTATTGACATACTTCTCGCTCTTGGGCCCAGGCCAAAATAACAGTGGTTAGCCACGCATATTCTTTTTTTTTATCTCGTTGGATGTGTTATTTTTGTAGTCTACCAGTGATCCTAAGTAGCAGAATTCTTCTACCATTTCTATCGTTTCATGTTGCACCTCTAAGTTATTTTGTTGAATTCTTGATATGGCCGGCATATATTTAGTTTTCTGGATGTTAATCAGAAGTCTGATGTTTTCTGCGACATTTTTGATACATGTGAAAATCTCCACTGCTTCATTTTGGGTTCTTCCAATTATGACGTATCATCAGTGTATGCCATTATTTGTATACTACGGGTATATATTGTACCTTTTAAGTTTATTCCCGAATCTCTCATAACTTTTTCTGCTAGGTTGAACAGCGTGCACAATAGCACATCTCCCTGGTGCAGTCCTCTGTTGGTTTTGAAACATCCCCTTGTACACGCAGTTTACATTCGACTTTCATCATTGTCATTTTAATTAATTCTACCAAACCTTTTGGTATTCCTAATTTGATCATCGCCGAATATAATTGGGATCTGTCAATAGTATCGTATGCTGCCTTAAAGTCTATGAAGATGTAATGGCAGTCTATGTTGTACTCCATCGTTTTTTCTAATATTTGTCTGATGGATGATATGTGATCAATGGTAGATTTGGTTTTCAAGAAGCCTCTTTGGTAGAATTGTTTTAGTTAGTTTTAATATTTTCCCAACCCTAACTTATGGAAATATGTTACTGGACATCGTCTTTTCGGTTTTTTAACTAATTTCTTTTTTTTTAAGAAGTTTTGTTTAAGATGCACACACTTTTGTTTAACTGGTAGTAGACCAACTAAAGATGATTATTAGACTGATGTATTTTTGTTAGGACTGGCTTTCTACATAAAATTTAGTGCTATTCTTTGAGGTGAATGGTTGTGTGAATAGATTAAAGGACTTCGATCATATTATGCCGTTTAGCATGTTACTTTCTTGAAACTGGCATAAGCTGGTTTCAGTGTTTATATTTTATGAAATGTATATCAAAATATATAAAATAACAGTAATGCAAATGGATATGGTTCATTCCAGAATACTATATCTTACATAATATGAAAATACATTAAATTTTACATAAATGTTTTTAATATAATAACAAATTTTTAATTATTAAGGAAGCAGAAGAAAAGAAAAAACAAGATGCCTTGAGGAAGAAAGCTGAAGCAAAAGAATTATTAGAAAAAGAACAAAGTGAAATTATTAAGAAAACATCTAAACCTGCACCTCCAGTGAAAGTGACGAGAGCTCAGATATCTGCTAAAGCAGCTGCACCAAAAGTAGAAAAAGAAGAGAAGAAAGTGGAAACTCATCTGGATGCTCCATTGATTGAAAATATTAATAGGCTCCAAGTAGAAGGAGAAGAAGCTAGAACTATCGATGAAGCTATTTCAATACTAGGGTAAGGTTTATATTGGTCTTCTTCAAGTGCCGTCTTCGTTCCGAAGTTTGGCTATCATCAAAGCTATGCGTATTTTTGATGCTGCAGATCTAAACAGTTGGCAATTGGTGCAATTGTACCATTCTCTCAAGTTTTTCAACCATGAATGCCTTCTTCTTCCTATAGATCTCTTTCCCATTATCTTTCCCTGTATAATCAATTGCAGCAACTGGTATTTATCTCCCCTCATAACATGTCCCAAATATTGTAGTTTGCGCTTTTTAACAGTAAGTATCAGCTCTTTCTCTTTCCGCACTCTCCGCAAAACCTCCACATTTGTTACTTTCTCTGTCTAGGGTATTTTTAATATTCTACGATACATCCACAACTCAAATGCTTCTATCTTTTTGGTATCGATCTTTTTCAATGTCCATGTTTCCATCCCGTAGAGGAGAACTGACATAACGTAACATCTCAAAAGGTTCTGATCTGGTTCTGATTTCTTCAGAGCAGTCATTATTTTCGTTAATAACAGTTCCCAGGTAATTATATCTTCTTACACGTTCGATTCTTTGATCATGCACGGTTATGTCAGGGAAGTTTTGTGGTGATTTAGATATTAGCAATATTTTTGTTTTGCTTATGTTAAGTGATAATCCGTGTTCTTCACTGCATTCTACTATTTTGTTAATTAGTATTTGAAGATCTTCCCAAGTTTCTGCGATTAGTACCGTGTCATCGGCATATCTCAAGTTGTTTATTCGGATGCCATTTATCTTAATACCTATATTTTGATCCGAAAGTGCTGTGTTTATAATGTCTTCGGAGTATAGATTGAATAAGGTCGGTGAGAGTATACAACCCTGTCTTACGTCTTTCTTGATCTCGATTTCCTCCGTTGTCTCTTGCTCTATTCGGATATTTGCTTTCTGGTTATAGTAAATCGCGTAATAGCGTATAATAGTTCTTCTTTAGTTATTTCTGGTCCTTCGTCGCCTTGCAAGTTATCTATATTAGGTTCTTGTCTTTCATCGTCGAACAGTTCTTCTACATAGTTCTTCCAGGTCCTAAGCGTTTCTTGTAGATCGGCTATTATTTCACCATTTGCGTTGCATAGGAGATTGGGATGTTTTCGTTTTTGTGTACCTGTCAGTTCCTTTATCTTTTTATGTAAGTTAAAAGTGTCATGTTTGAGATGTAGTTCTTCGATTTCCTCGCATTCCTCGTATAAAAATTTTCCTTTGCAGTTCTTATTTCTTTTCTGATTTGTTTGTTTACTTCATTATATTTTTGGCTGTATTTTCCCTTTAACTGTCTTCGCTCTTCCATGAGACTTTATATTGGTACTTGAATTTAAATACAACTTTCCATAGGTGCCATTAGTGACTCCAAGCTGTTTATTCATTTTTTGTGTATTCTCCTAGATTCATAAAAAAATTTTTTGTGAAGGAATCTTTTATTATATAAGTCCATCTACATATAAGAAATTTACATTCTTTATAGAACTAAATCCTATTACTTGTTATTCAACAAAACTATAAAAAATATACCTATTATTGTTCTCCATCTGTTTGGTTAATTGACAAGCAACTTGATACAGCCCTCATTTTTTTAATCCATTTTTCCTGCTCTCTTGAAACCCTAGATACTGTTGCATAAGATGGCAGTGTCATCAGCATATTAGTATTATATTATTAGTTCACCATTGATTTTCACACCAAACACACATTTTCACACAAACATTATCTATTCGAAAGTTATATTTGGTGATGCATATTTGGTTGTTACTTCTTTCCTCCTCATACTCTTTGATGAATAGCTCTAGGCTCAGACCCGGTGTAGCTGTATTCCAATTTGATCATAGCATAGCAAAAAATATATCTATTTTTTAAATTTGTTTATGTATTTATATAGTTGTATTTCTTTTTTAGTAATAACGATGAGCTTGACAAACATCCAGAGAAACGTATGAAAGCTGCATATACTGCATATGAAGAAAGAAGACTTAAAGAACTGAAAGAAGAAAACCCAACTCTACGTTTGTCCCAACTGAAACAAATGATCTTTAAGGAATGGCAGAAATCCCCAGAGAATCCTCTTAACCAATAGTGTACTTATTTTTTATTAGCTGTTACCATTAGAAGTATTCAAGTTTAGATGAAAACTGGATATATACAATACCTGTTTATAAATATACTACATAATTGATAAGGACTTATGATAGAATTATGAATTATTAACGAGAAAGTTTTGCTTTCACAATTCAATAATGACAAAACTTCCAGCTAAAATCAAGTGATACATTTTAAAAGTACTGATAGTTCAATAAGTTATTGCACTTTAAAGTTTGTCACGAGATGCTTACATCATCAGTAAATTGTGGCAGATAATATTAAATCGTAACAATAATTAGTTATTTCAAAATAATAAAACAAGATATCGTCGGTATACTGCAAAAACTGACCAAGTCAAAAATTACTGTTTTCGGGGAAAATGAAGTTTAAGTTGAAAGTTTTATATAAAATCGGATATTAGCTTTATGTGACTGCAATTTTGATATCCTGTGTATTAAAAACTTTAGTTTTTAACCACTATATTTAAACATTGGAGACTTTGAATAGTTATAAAAAAAATGTACATGGTCACTTTTTGTTGTAAAAAAAATTAGAAATTTGACTTAGTCAAATTCAAAAAATATAATCAACACCTTATTAGGAAATGACATTTATTTATTAACTATAGTCAGTACATAAAACAAAATTAAAGTCTAATCAGTTTCTGTGTCCTCGCTTTCGGAAGAAGCTGGTTCCGGTATTAGAACCTTTTTTTTCTTGTCGACTGGAATCGATTTATACCACTCATGGAACTCTGGCGGAATAATCTTGTTTCTGCACAATTGAAGGAGGCTGTTTTTCTTTTTCTCTGGTATAGACAATAGCTCATTGTATAACATTGGAATGTTCTTTGGAATAACAGCAGGTCTTCCCTTGCCACTTACTCTAAGTGTCTTATAATTAGGATCACTAAAATTATACTTATAAAGAATACAGCCAGGTCGACTTTTCTCATAACGCATTACTTTTAATTTTAACCATGATACTTTGTCTCCATTTTCATCTTTGACTCTATTTTTGAAGAACACCTGTGCTAAGGATTTAAGATCGAAAAAGTCTGAATACCGTAATTCTTCAACTCTGTAGGCACTGCTCTTTTTGTTGCGTCTTGTAGAACGGGCTAACTTGAAGATATTCAACAGATCATTCATGGTAAAAATGGCAACATTTTTCTTGGCAGACTCAATGGCACTGTGCATTGAGTCTACCTCCATGTACGAATGTCCTTTCTCCATAAAATTATGCTGCAAAATCTCAATGTGGGTATGTGTTACAACATACAAAAATAATGCGGCAATGAACTGATTGCGGTTTTGGCCGCTGCAGGTGTCAGAATATAAACTGATCTCTGTAATGTCTTTTGGCAGAGTGTTTATCCACTTGATCAATGCTGTTCCAATCTCGGAGCTGCCACGTTGACCATTAATCTCTGTCCATGCATAACAGTGTGCATTATTTGGAGGTGCCGCTTCATAGATTGTAAAGTTGTAAGCACACAATTTAAGAGAATAATACATTTGTGACACGTCTGAGGATGGTATTTGCAATATACTTTGTAAATCGAATGAAGCACTTAAAAATGTTTTTTCTTCAGCTGCTCGAAGTTTGTCAGATTTTTTTGCCTCGGCTGCTTCATCTCTTCTTTGTAGATGTTGCTTATAATCTTCTTCATTAATATTTTTATTCTTATACTGGTTGCAAATTGCACACTGGTCTTTCTTGGGATTAAAAAATGACATATTATAATGTTTTCCAAATATTCTACGATATGTGATTTCAGTAACATGAGCTTCATCTCGACGTTTGCACTGTTCCATATAAAGCTCAAACATTTTGCTGATTGACAAATTGGGATCCAAATATAACCTATTTGAACTTTTCCGACAATAGTGTGATTCCATAGTCGGAAAGCTCTCGATGTGTTCCTTAACTTTCTGTACAAGTATATCTGGAGTTTTATTGTAAGGAGCATGCTTTCCCCTTTTATCCTTCATATTAAATAACCCGTTTTGATTTTTGCCTTTTAAAGCATGGTCCACTGGACCATGACTAATGCACAGAGTTTTTAAGAAAAATTTTTTGCATACTTGAATAATTTCAGCACTTTTCTTAAAATAGTATTTGCGGCTAGATTCTTTTCTAGTACCTGTGCCGGTACGAATTCTGTGAACTTTTGGCAAATGACTTATAACACAAGATAAAATAAAGTCTTTTTGGCGTAAATAATCGAGTTCCCAATAATTTGAAGAAATAGAAATTCTGTCCTCTTCAGTAAATTTCAAAGTGCACTTAAACTTACAATTATTACAATTCACAAATTTTGGACTTTTGGCTGGTTTGATTTTGTTTTTGCTATTGTACGGCATACACAAACTTCTTTTCTTCTTTGTTACGTTTCTTTTCCATTTTTCTGGTTCTGGTTTTCTCCAACGTGATCTTTTCTTTGTCAGTGGTTCATCATCTGATTCTTCGTCGCTTTCCGGAGCATATTCATCGCTGCTCTCTAAACCTAATTCACTAGTAGCTTCCGGTTCACTATCCTGTTCATAATTACCTTTTTGGAGATTACTTGTAGAAGGTATTTCGTCATCGGTAAATCCAGTGAAGTTTTCTGATGATTGAAACTCTACAGCTGCTTCGCCTAAAATAAAATATAAAAGTAAAAAATCTAGAGGTTTCAGTTTAAATACAGCATGTTTATTATCAAATTTCTGCTTAAACGTGTAGCCCTATATAAATAAAAAAAATAAAATATTCAAGAAAACTACAAAAACACACATTGTTATTTCATGAACTAACTTTTACTTCTTCTTCTTTTTCTTTTATATAGGCAGTACGGCCTGTTTTTGTTCAACGGTGCCTTTTATTCTGCCCCTAAATTTTCGATCCATCTTTTCCTTGGGCGTCCTCTACTTCTTTTGCCCCACGGTGACTTGTCCCTGGCTATTCTTATTATCCTTGAGTCAGACATCTTGCTTATGTGTCGATTCGATACACATGTTCTTTACACATGTATTAATTTATAATTGTCTGCCCCACATATGTTTCTGATTTCCTCACTTCTTACTCTGGCCTGTAGTCCTTTACCGAGCACTAAATTAGGTAAAGAGCAATACGGAAAAAATCTAACCTCAATTTCTGAAGAACGACAATAGTTACTTAATATTTACTTACTTTCAGCAGTGACATGCTCTTCAGTACTTGTGGAAGGTATTTCGTTATCGGCAAATACAGTGAAGTTTTCTAATAATTGAAGCTCAGCAGCTGCTGCACCTAAAATGTAAAATACAATGTAAAAGTCAAAATTCTAGAGATTTCAATTAAAATGCATGTTTGATATCAAATTCCTGCTTAATAAATGCTTAGCCCGAGATAGAAATAAACGCACACTAAAATGTAAAATACGGAAACAAATCTAACCTCAATTTCTTAAGAACGAAATTATTACTTATTTTTAATATTTTACTTACTTTTAGCAGTCACTTGCTCTTCAACACTATTAACGCATAAGGACACTAAATATTTTCCTCTGCTCGACATTATTTTTTTAATATTTTACAGTTTTTAAATTGTAAACAGTTCTGAACCATCAACTAACAGCACACGACTAACGGGCAAGTAGTGCAATCTACTGACAGCCAAAAGTGACTAAGTTGACTTGGTCAGTTTTGTATGTAACCAAAATAGTCTTATGCACATAGTCATTATAGGCGAGTTTTGTTTGACAGTTGTGGTGCATTTAAATGCCTTGGTCAATTTTTCTGGTAGAACTAACAACTTTTTTGAATGACTTGGTCAAATTAACTCAAAACTGATAAAATTTGACTTGGTCAGTTTTTGCAGTATACCGACGATATGGCTCTTTACTGCCAAAATTGTATTTTGATATCCAGAAGCCAAAGTGTTAAATAAATTGTGTGTTTTATAATTGTAGTGTATTCTCAATAAGATATTTGATAAAGTTGTGGTGCCATTAGTAAACAACTTCTGAAAAATATTGACATTTATGAAATTTTTTAGTTAATTTTAATAGTATATTATCTGAAAGTGACTGCAGTTTTTTGTGTTGAGAATTATACTGATAAAATAATATTGGCAGTAAATTTTTAACTTTTTAAAATGAGCATGTCTTATAGTTTTGATCTAAATTTGAATACTTCACATAATTGAAAAATACTGTCAGCTTGGTGATTATTTGTTTATTAAACATCAAACAGAAAGGTATTTTACACTAAAAAACAAATAAAAATTGTATTATATTTGACATTAATTTTACTTTTCTATTCTTCTTAAATTAATTAAGTTTATACAAAAATTATATGGCATATATCTAAAAAAAAATTAGTTTTTAAGACAGGTCTGTTTAAATCAAGTATATATCAATTGTTTATTCATGAATCTTGAATTTGGTAATGTAATCATATTAATTTAAATTTTATTTTTAATTTTCAAATATATACGTATATTGTTTCAATAACTTGTTTTATTTTTACTGATTTATAGGTCAGGTGTGAATAAGGAATAAGGGCACACTGTTATGTGTGACAGAATTGTGCAATAACTTGTGAGAACAAAAATTGACAACCATTTAAGACAAAACAAAAATGACCTGGAAGAGGAAGATTAAGGAATAGAAAAAAATAACCCCTTGGGATGTGGACAAAAGAAAAACCATACAAAACCAGAGGGTCAAACAAAACCTGTGTATATGAGTGTTTAAAGACACCTCAAGAGAATAATATCAAGACAGAATTGATCATCAACAAATTGGCACAAGCTTTGGATTAGGTCCTATTTGAAATCCACTACAGTTAAATAAAATAACTTTTGAGTAGGAACTCAGTGGGTGAACTGTGCTAAATAGAGCAGAGAGCAGACTTGAGTGTAGTGGAGTCCAATAATATGTCAAGGTGTCCAATGTTTTCCACCCATGTCCATGTGGAAGCAATAATAAGGATCTGTTTAGGAAAACTCTACAGGTTAGGATGGAAGACAGGTTATTGAAAAGATTGGTGAGGTTAGAGTTCTGCCCATTTTCAAGTACTACAGACTTATAAAGGTATCCTTCAGGACAGATGGTCTTATGTTCTTAATAAAATAAATAATATCATTTCCTTAAGAGAAATAATAAGCAAAAATGACTGCTACTACATTGTCCAGGCTTATAGATTATAAAAATTCATTTGAATAGCTTTTTTGAGGGAATTCTAAAAACAAAGATTGTCAAATACC
Organism: Diabrotica balteata; assembly: GCA_918026665.1. Lineage (NCBI taxonomy): Eukaryota > Metazoa > Arthropoda > Insecta > Coleoptera > Chrysomelidae > Diabrotica > Diabrotica balteata. The sequence goes on from OU898285.1 coordinate 65,112,196, forward strand.
AAAAGCAAGTGGATTTTCCAGAGAAATCAATGTAAAAAAGGCAATTTTTATTTGATTAAATTTAATACTTCGTTTACTAAACATGTCTTACTTGTCTCTAATATAAATAACCATAACTATAATTGTTATAACAACCTTCCTAGACTTGAAAAATTAAAAAAACTAGCAAACCTCCCAATGAATTCCCAATTCCAACAAGTTTCCAAGATTTTGTAATAGGATAATAGGAATACCAGAAGGTAGACCGGTTCTCCGTTTCTTTAGTGAGACTGTCGTTTTACAGTTTCTGGTTCTGTTCATCCATCATTTACAAAATAGATGGCGCAGGCACAGTGCCTAAATGTTTCAAACATTTATTGTATACATAAAATACATAGGTATTATGATAATTATATATTATTTTGATTTATGTTTCATTAAAAATATTAAATTTCATTTCATTATTATTTAATAATAACAAATAAAAACATAATTGGAAATTATTTGAAGCTTGTCAAATATCTGTCACGATGTTGCCTAGTTCACATTATTTCCGGCATGTATTAGGCGTTGTTAGTTAACAAATTAGTTTTCATAAAGAATTTATAGATATAGTATACCAATATAATATTAGTTTATGTTTACATATTGTAACAAAATTGTCTGATATTTCACTTTTATCAATTAATCAACAAATCAATTTGTTATTAAGGCTTAATGCTTGCCAGTGTTATTAACAGGAAAAAATGTTGTTCTGGCAACAGTGTCAGAATAACTTCACCGTAAAACTTTGACTATTTGCCAACACGTGGCGCTAGTATTAAATACGAGAATTTATTTGATTAGTTTAATATAATGTAAATAGACTGTTCAAAATATATTTACCACATTATAAAAATTTAGTAATATTTATAAAATACGAATGTTTGTATATAGCACGCTTCTAGTTCTAGATTTTCTTTAAAACCTAATTACATGCCACCTTAGACAAGGAAAGAGACTCTTTCCTTGTCTAAGCATGCCTTGTCGGCCATCATTTTGTGGGCGTATCCAAAATAGGGCGTATTCAAGCTTCAGTCTGACTGTTAATCGGATGATCTCCTCACATTTCTGTTATCCGGCTACTATATTTCGTCGACAGAAGCTATGGGATGTTGGCACCTCATTGATCGAATTTCGTAAAAATAATTATACCGTCTGAATGGTCACGTTTTGGTCACAAATGGTCAGTTAGTTTCAGCTTTTGGTCAGGTCTGGTTAATTTTTTATTAAGGGTTGAAAATTTTCAAGGACAAAAAAAGATGTTGGCACCTCATTGAACGAAATCTATAAAAAAAATGACTGCATTCGATAGAGATTAAAACGCTGACAAATGGTCAGATATATTGAGAGTTTGGTCAGGTTGTTTTAGGGGTGAAAATAATTAATAAAGTTGCAATCACCTTAGCACGCAAGCGCAGTCCATTAAAAATTTTAAAAATACCAGGATTGCAGTACCTTGCCGCAATAAACATTTTAAAAATACTAGGAGAACAGTAGATTCCCGCGTTTTCCTAGTTCACTATGTTACAGCTAGTATTTCTGAAATATAATTATACCACCTGAAAGATCACAAATTAATCTCCAATGGTCAGATATTTCCAGAAATTGGTCAGTTCTAAGTAATTTTTTATTAATTATTGAAAATTTTTCAAGGACAGTCTGATATTGGCTTCTTATCCAAATAGTAAAATTTTTACAAGACACCAAGTCGTGCAGTGTTGCGCGATTTAAAATAAGTGAGGAATTGTAAGTTTTCACCCAGAAACATTCTTTAGATTCTAATCACAGCAAGCGGTTATAGTACAATTCGTTGATATCTAGACAGTGTAACAGTTGTTAGTTATAATACAAATTGTAATATATTTCTTTGTTTTGGATATTGGACGTGATTAATACTAATATATTCCAACGGGAATAACTTGGCTGATAGGTTTGGCAAATACGCATGCTAACACACATGTTCTCAAATTTACACCGTTGTCGCGTCTAAAAGATAGTTTTTTTACCTCTCATTTTTTTGTAAAATATCAAATTTATGATTCTTAAATCCGATTTTTATGCAATCATTTTATTTATTATTTTATTAGAAAAATGTAAAAAATATTACTTAGATGCACAATTTCACAACAGTTGTAATTAAGAAAATTGCGAAGAGTTACTCAAGATCCTTGAAATCAAGTGTCCTGCGAGATACTATGTTCTGATTCAAGTGTTCTGCGACTGTTTTCTACTTGGAATTTCAGTTGAAAATTCATATTAGCTAAGGTCTCCCTAGATTCTCTTACGTTAGGTTGTGCAGTTGTGATTCATATCATAACAGGCGTGTCTTAAGCCGGAATCAGATAGCTCGTGGAATGATGCTCTTCGCTTCGCGAAAGAGAAACAAAAAAATCGATATTAGCGATCAGAAAAGAGACAACGGTTGGCACCCACGTTACTGTGAAATTAGTAAATATTAACTTTTTGGTAAATGCAATCGACATATCCCAAACAGTAGTCCATTCCAGTAGTAGTAGGACCATTCCGATGATCGTTATCGAGGATTAACTCTGTTGTACGCCATCAGTGTTGGTATTAATTACTATTTAACTGGGAATAAGCCACAATTAAAGGTAAAAATACGTTCATTGACGTTTCAATTTCCACTTCGGAAATCGTTCTCAAAATCGTTAAAATGCCACAAGAAAATAGCTTCAGAACAATATCAGTGTTAGTGGTAAAAATTTGATTCTTTTTCTTTTTTATATATAGACATGACTCTGTCTGTTTTTCAATGTGCCTCCAGTAAGTTGTCATTCCATCGTTTTCGTGGTCTTCCTACTGATCGTCTTCCTATTGGAGAACCGTCTCTTGTCGTCTTTACTACTTTATTTGTTGTCATTCGGCTTATATGATCGTTAAAGTATACTCTTCTATTTCTTACCCAGTTTTTTATGTTCTCCACCTTGCACCTATGTAGTATATCTTTACTTCTAGTTCTGTCCCATAGTGTCTTACCATTAACTTTTTTAAGTGTTTTCATCTCTGCTGTTTCTATCATCCTTTTTGTCCTCTCTGAAAAATTTTATCAAGTTGGGAAATTTATAAATTAATAAAAATTCCAACACAACTTCGTTGGACCACTCTATAGTAAAATTATGTCGGCAATAACCGTACCTCTCCTAACTGCCTCCCTAGGTTTGGTAATGTGGTGCCGCAGCTTCAGATTTTTTTAAACTGGATCGATTTAACGATAAACAACGGGATAGCATCCGCCAGCAATAAATAGACAGTTTTGCCCTATCACTGGGTTCGTAAACCACAAATATTGAGAAAAAATACGGTACTCCATGTTCTGTTGGTTCTCGTCTTTATATTTTGTCTTTTTCTATTACGTATTTTCTATTTCTCTTCGCCGATGGAGAACGCCACTTCACGTTTTGTGAGACCGCTCCTTTAAAGAAGTATGCTTGAAACTTTTAAATTTGTAACACTGGAACAGAGACGGAGAATGCAAGTATGTAATGCTGTTTGTATATGTTATTGTGAATAAAGTAAAATTAAAGATTATTTATTCTTCATTGACTGTATTAAGTTCTTGGTATCTAAGATTAGCTTGAGGTTACGCCATAGAGGGCTCTTTTGTATTTGTGAGACAGATTGCTCGCCCATAAACAGCATGATGATGCATAATTCTAAAAAATAGCAACATAGATATCTTCAACAACAACACCACAGCCATTATAAATCTAGCTATCTAAACCATCTTCGACCTCTATATAATAGTGTGTGTGTGTGTCTAGCATAGATATATGGATGTCTTTATGTATGTGTATATGTATATACCTATACACATATATGTGTGAATCTGTACCTATATATATATTTTTCGAAATATGTGTATCTAAAATTTCTACTTGTTTTTATTCTGTAAAATGAATTTGTTGTAAAGTATATACAATTTTACTTTAAAATAAGTTTATTTGATGTTTTGATTTCCACTTCGAACATCGTTCTTAAAATATGGTTTCCTAAGTAGAAATAAACTTATTTTAAAGTACAATTATGGCTTATTCCCAACAAAACTAGTAAATTACATTCATATGCCACAAGAAAATAGCTTCAAAACAATATTCTTATCATAATACTATACTAGGTATATGAGATCAAAGTCACGTTTTTGATAGCATGTACGTAAATATATTTAACAAACATTAAAATCATTAATTAATGTTAAAGTTGTATGTAAAATGAATAAAACAATAATGGAAGCCATCGAGATATACTATTATATAATATTTACTTAAAAATGTAATTTTAGTTTTAGTTTAGTTTTTAATCTTTAAGTTTAAAGAAATATTGAAAGACGAGCAACGCTGTACGCACAGCTGATTTCAGCTCATCGTTCTCAACCTCATTTCGGAACACTACCCCTACCCTAATATCATCTGTGTAGTGTTCCGTAATGAAAATGGATAGACGCATGCGCATACTCTTTGATACTAAGATAGTAACAGCTGATATTTGGCTTTGTTGCATGTTTTTCAATATTTCTTTAAGGCTTATCCTCGATAATTGTAACGGTAAAATTCAGAGAGATGTCTATTTCAAAAATATCTTTCTTTACAAAAACAAAATCCATTCACGAAGAATATTCTAAACGTCATCTTGTACTATAGGTAAGCTTTATACCTACCTTATACAACCCCCTATTGTGTAAAGTCTTGGGTCTATACAATAAACGACTGGGCGGCCTTCTATTCAGTGTGGTTTTGAAATAATGTTGAATAAAAACATTCATGAAATTAAAATGAAAGAATTTACGTCTATTAGTAGAAGTGCGATTTATAAAATTAGTACTTGAAGCATAAATCGCGGGAGGAATATGTGCATCAGTTTTCAAATATTTATTATTTACTATATAATTTCTAAATTGAACCACTTTCACTTCTTTAGTTAACAATGTCGGATATATTTGTCGGACTAGTAAAAGCAACGATGGACTCCACAATAGCAACTGTACGCATACAGTACGAATTAACTGACAGCTTCGAAATAGTTCAAGGGCTGAAACAAGGTGATGGACTAGCTCCAACACTGTTCAATCTGGCCCTTGAATATGTCATCAGAAAGCTGAATGTCGGAAGAGCCAATCTCCTAACAAACAAATCTGTCCAGCTCGCCGCATATGCGGATGACATTAACCTCATGTCCCGCAGAGTGGATGATGCAGCAGAAACATATTCGCAGCTGAAAAAAAACGGCCAAGGAGATTGGACTTGAAATAAATACACAGAAGACAAAAATACTAACACAGACGCGGACAAAGCGAACAAGAAATCAAATCAAAGTAGAGGATGACATTGAAACAGTGAAGAGTTTTACTTATCTGGTAGTCGAAATGAATACGGAGGGAACAGAAGAGGCCGAAATTCAGAAGAGAATAATGAAGGGAAATAAAGCCTATTTTTCCCTGATTAACATATTCCGCTCCAAGACGGTACATCGAAAATCGAAACTTAAGGTCTATAAAACTATCATCAGACCGATAGTATGCTATGGATGCGAGACATGGGTTTTGACAGAAAGCACTAAACGAAGATTAGAGGTTTTCGAGAGAAAAATTATAAGGAAGATCTTTGGACCCATCACTCAAAATGGGATGTGGAGATCTAGATATAACCATGAACTCTACCAACTGTTCAAAGAAGCACCTATTGCAGAGTTCGCTAGAGTACAAAGGCTTCGATGGGCTGGTCATGTGGTACGGATGGATGCCGACAGATTGCCGAGAAAGGCCTTGGATGGTAAAATGCAGGGCAGAAGACCAAAGGGAAGACCACGTAATAGATGGAAGAACGAAGTCACAGCAGATGCGCACAACTTACTGAACGTCAGGGCTTGGAGACGAGTGGCGCGGGATCGCCTTTGTTGGAGGCAGAAGTTACAGGAGGCCAAGGCTCAATTTGGGCTGTAGCGCCATTGGAAGAACCATCGACAACTACACAGTGAACACCCAACAATAATAGAAGTGTCAAATGGCGTCCTAAAACTCAAAGACAATAAAGCCACAGGAATCGATTAAATCTGTTGGAAAATATATAAAAAAAGGTGATGATCAGCTTTTTGCAGTAAACCCATAAACTAATAGTACTTATATGGCAAAATGAATTTGTTCCAGAAGAGTGGCTAAATGAAATAATATACGTTGCATAAAAAGGACGATTAACTGGATTGTAAGAACTATAGAGGCATTACACTGTTAGCATCTTCACCTGTTAGCACCCTGCTTGGCAGGGTCACATATCAGATCAATTTACGGTTGCAAAAGGCTTGAGACTGGGAGATCCTTTATCCACTACATTATTCAAATTAGTATTAGAAACTGTAATCAGAAAATGCAGCATGAAGATGGAAGAAACGATCATGAAAAATGAGCACCAGTGCTTGGCATTTGCTGATGATCTAACGATCCTAGCAAAAACCGAGTAAGAATTAAGAAGAGTTGTGAAGAAAATCATCGAAGAAGCACAGAAATTTGGATTGGAACTAAATGAAGACAAAACTAAATATATGATCATAGAAGGAACAGAAGGGAAAAAAGAAGACTTTAGCATGAGGTCAGTAAGTGGTAAAAGCTATAGTTTTAAAAGGGTGGACAAATTTGAATACCTAGGTGTAGTTTTCGATGAAAATGGAAAAGATAAATGGGAGCTCGTAGCCAGAATAGCAAAAGGGAATAAAAAATTAGGTGATTTAAGAGCCCTACTGAACTCAAAATACGTTTCTAGACAAGGTAAACTCAGAATATATAAAACAGTAATTCGACCCACAGTAACATATGCCGGTGAGCCTGGACATTAAATAAGAAGGAAGAGGATACTCTGGAAAGATGGGAAAGGAAAATATTGAGATGCATATTCAGAGGATGAAAGGCAGAAGATGGTTGGGAAAGAAGAACCAACAATGAATTAATGGCTTTATACAAAGAACCTACTATTACCAAGTTCGTCAAGGCACAAAGAATCAGATGGTTGGGACATGTGGAAAGAATGGCAGCAAACAGAATTCCTAAACTAGTAATAACCAGAAAATTAATCGACCCCAAAAGAAGAGGTAGACCCAGAACGAGGTGGATTAGTAAAGCTGAGGAAGACCTTAAACACGTGAAGGTGAGGGCATGAAAAAAAAAGCACAAAATAGAAGCGAATGAAGAAATATTGTACACCAGGTCCTTCAGAGTAGTTAAGAATGTTATATATACATATTTACGTTAAAGTTTTGTTTAAAATAATTGTAATTAGTTAATATTAGAATTATGTTGTAAAAAAAATGCTTTAGGCCTTAACGGCCTATTGTGCGTAAAAATAAATAAATAAATAATAGAGTGCTAAAATCGAAAGAATCGCGTTTTTTGCATTAATTGTTAATCATTAAAAAACGGCTCCGAACTTTACGCAGGAAACAGGTAGGTTTTCTTCTTATAGGTCTACAATAACTAAAAAAGTTGTCAGCTACCTGGATTATTGAGTGTCACGAGAAAATCCTTATTAGCCTGGACTAGCAAGTGAAGAAACAAACTTCATATATTATGTAAACTTTACTAACAAAAACGTTGAAAATAAATATTCCTATAAATATAAATAATCAAATTCCATATTCAAATACAGCAAAATATTTGGGTATTGTCCAATAAATATAAATAATCTAATTCCGTATTCAAATACTGCAAAATATTTGAGTATTACTCTAAGCTTTTATGTAAAGAAGAAAAGAAAATAATAATTCTGATTGAAATACAAAAAAATGTACTGGCTGATTGACCAAAATTCTACGCTGTTTCTACATAATAAATTATTATATAAGCAAATACTGAAACAATAGTATTATTATAAAAACAGTATAAACATTTAGAAGGAAAATGTTACAAATTAACAGAAAATATTTCTATTCATTTATATTCATATAAAAATTTAATCAAATTATAGGTACTTATTATAGGTACTGCTTATTTATATAAAATTTCCTCAATCGGGACATAAACTTCTTCGTGAACTACCCATTTTAAAAACAACTGGTTTGTCAAAAGTCGAAATAAACCCTAAAAATGTTATTCAACATTATTTATGACCCACCTTCGAGAGGGTATTATACTTCTTACCTAACCAACCTAACCGTGTCGACGAGAATCCAGAAACTATCGACAAGGACAGCCTGTACTGGCCGAGAGAGAAAGTTACATTTAGCAAAATTTGAGATTTTAAAAAAAGTTTATACCAAATAGCTGCTTTGTGTTACACTTTATGTTAAAAATAAAAACAGATTCGGAAAGTGGGTCAAATTCTGTAGTGCCCTATTTCAAAAAAAAAATTTTTACGTTTATTTTAACCAAAAATATTTGAAAAAAAAATATTGTTTAAACAATTTATTAATTTACAACTAAATAGTGCACTAGAACTTTTTAAGACCTTTCATATAAAAAAAGAATCATCTCAATATCTGCCATAGTTTTTGCGTTATTTGATATAAACTTTTACATTGGAACTTAGGTATGCCCAGAAACGCAAGGAACGGCCTTAAACCAAAATTAAATTGCTTAACATAAATTACATTTTTAAGTAAATATTTAAACATTATATAATAACATATCTCGTGGCTGCGATTAATGTTTTATTAATTTTACATACAACTTCAACATTTAATAATGATTTTAACGATTTTCGAAGTGGAATTCGAAATATTAAATAAACTTATTTTAAAGTGAATTGTGGCTTGTTCCCAACATAAATAGTAAACTATTTATCTATATTTTAGAACAAACGTATTTTAGAGAATAAAAAAAGTAGGAATTATAAAACATTCACGTATCTATACTAGACATACACACTATGATATAGAGGTCGAAGCAGGTAGAAAGCTAAATTTAATATCTTTGGTGTTGGTGTTAAAGATATCTATGTTGCTATTATATTGAATTATATTGCACTCCCTTATAATGCTGTTTATGGGCGGCAATTTTTAACTGAAAATCCAAGTAGAAAATGTTGAAACGGTTGAGAAACCAGTTAGTTAAGATTCACTTTATTTTGTTCTAAAAGTGAATACAATAATTGACAGTTTACATTGTACAAATCGTAACTTCCTCTAAATGATATATTGTGCTAATATTTAAAAAATTTTAGTTAATATCAATATTTTAACACCCCCATTTATGAATAAAACAAAATTTATAGGTTACCTATACCAAACAGTTTCAATAATCTATGCATATTTTTAGCAATTAGAACTTTACCAGTCAACACGTTAGCTGGAATAACATCAGTAGGCATATATTTTACATTAATTATTGTGTCAGATATTAGGTCTTTCAAAAAAATGACATCATACATCAATATGCTTACTTCTTTTATGATAAATTGGATTTTCTGATAAATTTAATGCACTTTGATTGTCATTAAATAAAGTAATATATTCAGTTTTTTCAATTAAGTCACTTAGCAAACCTCTAAGAAAAACAGCCTCTGAGAGGGCCGTATATTCCGCCTCGTAGTTTGCTTTGTACTTTGCCAAGATATTGTAGAGCTACAAAGCTTAAATACATATCCAGTAAAGGATTTTACGATCTAATGTATTGCTTGCCCAATTGGCATTTACAAAACCTTGCAATTCTGAATCATTTTTTTGAGTCAATCAGAGAATAATTAATAGTATCTAAAGTATCTTTTAAATACCTGAATACTCTTTTTGCACATTTCAAATAAGACTCAGTATATACATTGTTAAATTGGCTCAAGAAACTGACTGGAAATGATATATCTGTTCTGACCAAAACAGATAAATACATCAAACTACCAATTACCATCTGATAAGGAAACTTATACTAATTTTAATATCATCAATTGTTAAAGATAATTTTGGTTCAATTGGAGTTTTAAGTCCTTTGGCATAACTCATGTTAAATCTCTTTAACAACCGAATAATATAGTTCTTCCGATTCAAAGCAATATACCCTTTATTTGGATCAAAGTCTATTCGCATAAATAACTATTCCTTAATTCTACCAAAATCTTTAATACCAAATTTACTTTTTAGGTCATTTTTTTAGTCTATTTGTTTCACTTTGATGATTTGAAAACACACAAAAATAATTTATACTTCTACAACCGTAATTTTATTGTTAGGTTCATGTTTTGATTTCTTATAATTAATATTTTCCAAAACATTATTTATTTCATAATTCCAGATCCTTGAAGAGTGTTTAAGCCCGTAGTCTTATTTAATTTTAAACATTTGTTACCTGCTAAATCAAAACCTTCTGGTGATTGCCTGTATATTTTCTCTTTCAAATGACCATTTAGAAATGCTGTTTTAACATCTAAATGAGTAATGTCCAAACCTAATTTTATAGAAAGTAAAAAAGCAACCTTAAAGAAGAATGTCTTATTACTTGCGCAAAATTTTCTCAATAGTCTAATATATTCTCTTTCATTAAAACTAGCTACTAGTCTTGCACGATATGTAATTTTATTTCGCTATTGTACTTAAACTTAAACTTTAACTTAAACTAACTTATAGTACAAGGATCACTTCTAACGTATTTCATCAAAGTCACATTTTTACATACATTTAAAATTAAGAGAATACATTGATAATAGTCACCACTCAAAAAGTGGCCGCAAATATGTTTAATTTGAGATTGATATAAGGTTGGCTGAGAAAAATGGTCACACATTACGATTATCAGCTGTTAAAAAACGCGAATTATCAAAAATAAAATAAAATTGAGTAAAGTCGCAATGACACTGGTTTGACAAGTAATAATGTCTATATTATTCTAGCATGTATCTATCGATGCATGCTTTAAAATCTAACACTACTGACACTTTAAACTAGTAGCGTTGAGCGCTTGGTGTTTTTTATTTCATCTTTGATGCCACGCCTTTTTAACAACTGAAACCCTCATTTCTGAATTCAGTTTTTTTTTAAGTATCCATTGAGAAGAGCGGCACTAAACGCATGTTTTTCGGATGTTTTAACCTTCCTACATTCATTTTCATAGTAACCGGTTTATTTACAACGATAACATCTAATTTTCGACAGATCTCTGTCTCTCTTGTTATTTATCTGTCATCACTTCTGTGATTTTCAAACTGTATATTGTGATTGGTTCGGTTCATCGAGCAAAAAGATAAAAGAGGGAATGTAAAGGTAGTGGGGACAACAATATTGTTAGACAGGAAGTGCCATCTTGAGAGGCCACTTTAAACAAGGAAAGACAGTCTCTTTCCTTGTTTAAGAAGTCAAATTTAGTTTGGTTATGTTATTGTTTGTCCCAACTGTCACATGAAATTTTATTTATATTGAAGTTTTTTACCAATTATGTCACTTTTTAGACTATTATCGTTAATATTTAATTAAAGCTTTCTTGTCTGAAAAATATTTTACAGGTATTGTTAACAAGTGTTGGAAAATTTAAATTTAGCGCCTTTGCATTTCCGGATATGTCCGCCATCAGAGGCCACTTTTTTGGTCTCCTTTTCATAACGATTAGATTCCCTCTTTTATCTTTTTGCTCGATGGTTCGGTTACTAGTACCACTTGCAAACGCACTTACCAACATCACTTTCCATAAATTAATTACTATTTAACTGGGATTAAGCCACAATTAAAGATAAAAATACGTTTATTGACGTTTCAATTTCCACTTCGGAAATCACATAATAAAAAAATTTAGATTTCCGAAGTGGAAATTGAAACGTCAATAAACGTATTTTTATCTTTAATTGTGGCTTATTCCCAGTTAAATAGTAATTAATTTAAAATGCCACAAGAAAATAGCTTCAGAACAATATCACTTTCCATGTCCAATACTTTTGTTTTGATTGGATCAATAGAAATAACAATCTCAACTACTTTTTTTAAAGCGTCCCAAATTTATTTAGCGGCTTTTGTTTGTTTTTATATGTATATATAACGATGGGTCAAGCACAAAAACTAACTCGGCTTTAGATGTTTCTTAGTTATCTACTTCGGTTTCAGTTCCGTCCAAACACATAGACAAACCTTTTAGAACAAGATAATTTTGCACTGCAAAACCCAATCATTGTAATTTTCGCGGCCTCATAACTTTGGCACCGTAGACATGTAATTCACTGCTATTGTGAACCTTAACATTTACTAGTATACAACGGTTATCTATTTACCAACGGAAAAAAATGGTCTGAGTCACTATAAACCTGTTAAAACTTACAAATGAAACGAACCAGTTGAGTATACGGGTAAGAATACTTTATTTTGTTCCAAAAGTGAATACAATTGACAGCTTATATTGTACCAATAATTTCCTGTAAATGACATATGGCGCTAATATTTAAATTTTGTTTACTCCATATCAATATTTTAACAGAAAACAGTCACAGAACACTTGAGTCAGGTCAGAACACAGCAGTGGCGGCTCGTGACATCTGCTATAGGGTGTGCTGCATGAACCACGGTCAATATAAAATAATAGAAATAGAATAACATACGAAAACAAAAACAATAAAATTAGCTTTAATACTAATTAATAGTAACTAATAACGACATGCTATAAAAATCTGATTAACTTACATTTATTGCATTTTTCTAAATTGGAAATTAATACGCCGGTCCTTTTTTGTCGCAAACTTTTCGATTACTTTATCGTTAAAGTTCGGTATTGAAGCGATGAACTTTTTTTCTATCGAGAGTGTGGAAAGGGCTGTTAATCTGTCTTCGCACATTGAATTTCTTAAAAATGTTTTGATCCGTTTTAAAGTTGAAAAACTACGTTCAGCTTCTGCTGTGGTCATTGGCGTAGTCACCAGAATTTGTATCAACTTTTTGGTTTCTGTTAATGTGTCCTCTAAATTATTAGAAATTATAAATTTTAGTAAAGGCACTGCACCTTTTAGATTCAATTGATGGGCGTAACAGTGCACAAAATGAGCAGTTTCATATTTTCTCTTAATTATTGTTTGCACTCCGCCATGTATCCCACTCATAACAGCTGCTCCGTCATAACTTTGTGCAATGAGCTTATTTTTGTTATTCTTTAATATTGGGTCTAAAACATTCAAAATTGTGTTAGCTAAGGTTTCAGCATCATGTTTTTCTGGAAGCAAAAAAGTCCAAAACCTTTCAACTGGAGCACCGTTTTTTACATAACGAAAAACAATGACCATTTGAAATTTCATAGAAACATCCGTTGTCTCATCAGCTATCACTGCTAAAAATGGGGCTTCATTGATTTCGTTTAAAATCTCCTCAGCGTATACTTCTAGCATGCAATCCAAAATATCATTTTGTATTGTTTTTGAGGTACCTTTGAAAATTGTCGCATTTGTAAGGTGTTCACTAAGTGTTTTATCAAGTTCAGCAGAAAAATTCACTAAACCACGAAAAATTCCAGGGTTATCTGATGTTTCAGATTCATCGTGTCCTCGTAAGGCGAGCTCAAAAGCCCCACAGAATTTTATACAGTCAATTATTTATTATTTATTAATTATTAGAGGAAAGGCACCAAATTTGAGACACTTTTTTTGAAAAACAAATATAAAACAGAATATTTAAAATTTTTAAAACATTCATTTCGAAAACTTAAACTTAATGTTTCTAGAACACAACAAAACAAAAAAAAAGCGAATAAAACATATATTTTTGCAAAAAAATACATTTAATTTTTTTGCGACATTTAATATTAAAAATAAAAGGTGCCCTAATTTGGGATAGTCAGGTATCTAAACTTGAGACAGGTACCTTAATTTGAGATACTATTCAAAAAAGCCCTTTCCTTCGCAGAAAAGGCAAATAAATGTGCTGGACTTTATTTCTCCACAGTCTTCATGTGCCCACCTGCCACATTGGTAACACTTTGCCCATCGTTCGCCATATCTATCGTCGGAAAATTTGCCGGTGCAAAATAAACATTCCGCGTCGTTTTCTTCACTTTCGTTGGACGATGAATCAGCTAATGGAAAGTTTTCACTGCTATCTGAGCTTGAACTCGAAGAAACTTTCCGCTTCCTTCTTGATGTTTTGCCTTTTGATGTAGAAGGTTGATCTACGTCTTCATCTGCTATTTCTTCTTCGGGCATTGCTGTTTTTTTTGATCTAACACCTTTTGTTGAACTGTTTTTTTCTGGAGCAAATACACAATCCAAGTTTAGCTGGGGTACTAGTTTTTTTGCTTTTTTCTTCTGCAAACTTTGCTCTAATTCTTCTTTGTAGGGTGTTAAAGTAATTATTGAAGCCTTTCCTGATCTGGCATGTGGTTTTTTAGTTGTATCTTTCTCGTAGAATCTAGGAATTGGACAGATGTCTTTCGGAGAAACAAGTTGTTGATGAGGTAGTGGTGGACTAGGAGTTCTATGTTCTTGTATTGGATGATTTGCTTGTTCATGGTTTATTTCTATTATTTGTTCATCCTTTTCGTTTTGTGTTTCTAAGTGCTCTTGAATTCCAAATTCAAAGTCCCTAAAAATATGGCGACAAATAGGGACCAGTCCAGTTTTGCGGAAACCATTGCAAGATATTTCCATCGTCGCAGCTTTGTTATACGCTTTACAAAAATACTGGCAACGGCGTAAGGCGACACAACACTCAACTGATTTTCTCTAAGCCAGTTTTCTATTGCTTGTGCATAGTAAGTTTTCAGCGGTGCCATAAAAGCAACATCCAACGGTTGCATTTTATGTGTAGAATGTGGTGGGAGGCAAATAATCGTCACATGATTCTGTTTGGCCAAATCTATTAGAGCAACGTTTCTCGTATGAGAATAGTGACCATCAAGGACGAGAAGAACAGGGTCTGCAGCTGAAGGTTTAGTGAATTTTATGAAGTGTTGAAGCCATCTAGTGAAAATATCGGCCTGTACCCAACCTGACACATGGCATTCTGCGATTGCTCCAATGGGAGCTCCTAGCATCAACTCTGATTTCATATTTTTTCTGGGGAAGATTAATAATGGTGGTACGAAAACTCCTGCAGCATTCATACATGTAATAGCAGTAATCAGCTTGCCCCTTTCTGCTGAAGTAAGTGACGAAACCTGCTTCTTCCCTCTCATGGAAATTACTTTACTATGTTTGTGCTGAACAATTGTAAGGCCCGTTTCGTCTACATTGAATATACGTTGTGCAGGGTTAGTAAGCTTAAGATATTCTGGTTCATACAGGTCAAAGAACTTGGATACATTTTCAGGAGTAAAAGATTTTACTCGTGCACATGACATTCCCTGAGGAGTACGCATTGAAAGCGCCGGATGTCTTTTCAGAAAGAGCCTTAACCATTTCTTTCCGGCTGTTTTTTTGACTCCGCTAAATGGATGTGCTATTGAGTTTCGTATTGCAAGTTGAAATGCCAGTCGTTTTATATCACGCGCTCTTAGTCCGAAATAACGTTGCTCCATAATTAGGGCATACTCAACCAACTCATTTTCTAATTCCAAAGGAAGAATAGGTCGGCGCCCAATTGATATCCCGACAAGTTCTTCTGGAGTCTTGTCTGATTTCACATATCGTTCTAAGGTACCTTTTGGTACTCCAAAAACTTTTGAGGCCTTCAAATAGCCCATCTCTCTATTTCTTACTGTATTTACAGCACGTATCATATTATCTGCGTTCCATTTTTTATTTTTTGGCGGCATCTACAAACAACAAAACACATAAAAATAAAAAATTTACAAGGGGTCCTAATTTGAGACACTCTCAAATTTGGAACCTACAGGTATCTCAAATTAGGATTTTTCCGTTAAAAATAAAACGCATATTTTTTGGTTATGTATGACACACAATTATCGTTTAATTTGCATAAAATGTATTAACTAATATTAAACTAACAAAAAAAAATAATTGGAGTAAATGTAATCATCTTACCTTGATGTATTGTAAGTTTTTAAAAATTCCGAAAAAAATTTGTGTAATGTGTAAATCAAATTACCGTCGACAAAACAACAAAGGTCACTTCTAAGCGTCAACTAAAAGCAGATCTACCATTACTTCACAGAATGATCAGTTTTTAATATTTTAACTAGATGTCACACTATCGTACACAAATATACGACGGTGTCTCAAATTAGGCGCCTGTCTCAAATTCGGTGCCTTTCCCCTAATAAAAACCAGAGAATTACGAACACACATTAAATTTATTGTCTCCGAAGGCTCAGGTCAAAAAATCAACACAGATGTTGGCCTACTGGTGTGAAAGCGCTCGCAGACAACAATACGAATATAGTATTTTTAGGAAATAAAAATATATAGAGGGTTTTATACACGAGAATATTTGATTTAAACGAAACAAAGAAATTCCTAAAATGCTCAAACTAAAAATTGTTGGAGACATAATTAGATCTAAAATTGGGAAAATCTTAAAATTATAACAGAACAAGACTTCAAAATAAAAACATGATTGCAAATAAACAAACTTACATTAACATAACTTCAAATATTTGCTGTCTTTTTCACCAAACAAACTTACATTAAATTATGAAAAAACTAAATGCTCATCTACTTTTTGCTATATACAAAAGTTGTCTGTCAATGTTTAATTCGTTACATATAAATAACAAAGATCAAATATATGGATCGGAGTACACAACATATTTAGGGAATAAATATTTAAATGGGAATTACAAATAAAAAATATTAAAACTTTATTTATTGTATATCTCAATATTTAGTGACAATTTTGTGACTTAATCAGGAGAAAACTGTAAATTTATTAAGATGAGATATTGACAAAAGTTAAATACTTCATTATTTACAATACACTTCGAATATACTAATACTCTTATAGTTGTAAGTAATGAAGTATTATTTATAAATACAAATATATTTCATGTGCAATATTTCATATTTATTGAAAGTCAACATAAATGCTAAATTTTATTTAAGAATTTATATTGTGTAATATGCCCACTGACTATTAAAAAATAAGGTGCTTTCCTGTCATTTTCACTCGTTGGCGGCTTGCCCACGCAAGATGAAAGGAGTGTCGCTTCTCTGCGTTCGTAGTTCTCTGGCACAGATGCAACGGTCACGAATAACTGTCGTGAATTGCAGCTCGCAAACACATTTCCGAGGCCGTTAATCAGCCGATTGCCGAAGCACATCGGCTAAGATCGCCGTTTGCCTAATAAATGCATTTTACCGCTGCCAGTGTTTCGGTTGATATCGACGCGGCTTCACTGGAGCAGCAAATACGTAAAAAAGATTGCTTCACTGGAGCACCAAATACGTAAAAAAATTATACGGTTTCACTAGAGGAGTAAATACGTAAAAAAAAATAATATTAATCATCGTTGTTGGTGAATTATTATTAACAGTTTATGTTTAATATGATAATATGGCAGATTTGAAATAAAACTATATTAATTATTCTTTAATAATTAAGATTTGCTATGGTTGTTTGGTAGTTCTGCAGCTCAGCAGCACATAAAGAAAAGCCGCCACTGGAACACAGTATGTCTCAAAAATACTTGAGAATTTCCAGAATCTTTAATGACCCTTAGCAATTTTCTTAATTACAACTACTATGAATTTATGCGTCTAAGTAATATTTTTTTACATTTATTCTAATAAAAGAATAAATAAAATGACTGCATAAAAATCAGATCAGATTTACGAAATTATAAATTGGATATTCTACAAAGCTATAGCTATAGCAATGATAGTAGACGAGAAAAACTAATTTTTAGAAGCGACAACGGTGTATATTTAAGAGCATGTGTATTAAGATCCATATTTGCCAAACTTATCAGCGAAGTTAATCTCGTTCGAATATATTTGTATTAATCACGTCCGAATATCCAAAACAAAGAAATATATTACAATTCCTAGTATCATTAACAACTGTTACACTGTCTATATATCAACAAGATTTACTATAACCGCTTCCTATGATTAAAATTTAAAGAATGTGTATGGTTGAAAACTTCCAATTCATCAAATATTCAAAATCGCGCAACACTGTAAGACTTGGTGTCTTGTAAAAATGTTAAGATTTAGATGAGAAACTAACATCAATTGTCCTTGAAATTTTTTCAATAATTAATAAAAAATTAATTAGAACTGACCAATTTCTGGATATATCTGACCATTGGAGATTAATTTGTGATATTTAAGGTGGTATAATTATATTTCAGAAATACTAGCTGTAACATAGTGATTTCGGGAAACGCGGGAACCTACTGTTCTCCTAGTATTTTTAAAATGTTTATTGCGGCAAGGCACTGCAATCCTGGTATTTTTAAAATTTTTAATGGACTGCGCTTGCGTGCTAAGGTGATTGCAACTTTATTAATTATTTTCACCCCTAAAACAACCTGACCAAACTCTCAATATATCTGACCATTTATCAGCGTTTTAATCTCTATCGAATGCAGTCATTTTTTTTATAGATTTCGTTCAATGAGGTGCCAACATCTTTTTTTGTCCTTGAAATTTTTCAACCCTTAATAAAAAATTAACCAGACCTGACCAAAAGCTGAAACCAACTGACCATTTGTGACCAAAACGTGACCATTCAGACGGTATAATTATTTTTACGAAATTCGATCAATGAGGTGCCAACATCCCATAGCTCAAATCCGTAGCTATGGGATGTTGGCACCTCATTGATCGAATTTCGTAAAAATAATTATACCGTCTGAATGGTCACGTTTTGGTCACAAATGGTCAGTTGGTTTCAGCTTTTGGTCAGGTCTGGTTAATTTTTTATTAAGGGTTGAAAATTTTCAAGGACAAAAAAAGATGTTGGCACCTCATTGAACGAAATCTATAAAAAAAATGACTGCATTCGATAGAGATTAAAACGCTGACAAATGGTCAGATATATTGAGAGTTTGGTCAGGTTGTTTTAAGGGTGAAAATAATTAATAAAGTTGCAATCACCTTAGCACGCAAGCGCAGTCCATTAAAATTTTAAAAATATCAGGATTGCAGTACCTTGCCGCAATAAACATTTTAAAAATACTAGGAGAACAGTAGATTCCCGCGTTTTCCTAGTTTACTATGTTACAGCTAGTATTTCTGAAATATAATTATACCACCTGAAAGATCACAAATTAATCTCCAATGGTCAGATATTTCCAGAAATTGGTCAGTTCTAAGTAATTTTTTATTAATTTTTGAAAATTTTTCAAGGACAGTCTGATATTGGCTTCTTATCCAAATAGTAAAATTTTTACAAGACACCAAGTCGTGCAGTGTTGCGCGATTTAAAATAAGTGAGGAATTGTAAGTTTTCACCCAGAAACATTCTTAGATTCTAATCACAGCAAGCGGTTATAGTACAATTCGTTGATATCTAGACAGTGTAACAGTTGTTAGTGATAATACAAATTGTAATATATTTCTTTGTTTTGGATATTGACGCGATTAATACTAATATATTCCAACGGGAATAACTTGGCTGATAGGTTTGGCAAATACGCATGCTAACACACATGTTCTCAAATTTACACCGTTGTCGCATCTAAAAGATAGTTTTTTTACCTCTCATTTTTTTTGTAAAATATCAAATTTATGATTCTTAAATCCGATTTTTATGCAATCATTTTATTTATTCTTTTATTAGAAAAATGTAAAAAATATTACTTAGATGCACAATTTCACAACAGTTGTAATTAAGAAAATTGCGAAGAGTTACTCAAGATCCTTGAAATCAAGTGTCCTGCGAGATACTATGTTCTGATTCAAGTGTTCTGCGACTGTTTTCTACTTGGAATTTCAGTTGAAAATTCACATTAGCTAAGGTCTCCCTAGATTCTCTTACGTTAGGTTGTGCAGTTGTGATTCATATCATAACAGGCGTGTCTTAAGCCGGAATCAGATAGCTCGTGGAATGATGCTCTTCGCTTCGGCAAAGAGAAACAAAAAATCGATATTAGCGATCAGAAAAGAGACAACGGTTGGCACCCACGTTACTGTGAAATTAGTAAATATTTACTTTTTGGTAAATGCAATCGACATATCCTAAACAGTAGTCCATTCCAGTAGTCCAGTAGTAGGACCATTCCGATGATCGTTATCGAGGATTAAATCTGTTGTACGCCATCAGTGTTGGTATTAATTACTATTTAACTGGAATAAGCCACAATTAAAGGTAAAAATACGTTTATTGACGTTTCAATTTCCACTTCGGAAATCACATAATAAAAAAATTTAGATTTGTGGCTTATTCCCAGTTAAATAGTAATTAATTTAAAATGCCACAAGAAAATAGTTTCATAACAATATCAGTGTTAGTGGTAAAAATATGATTCTTTTTCTTTTTTATATATAGACATGACTGTCTGTTTTTCAATGTTCCTCCAGTAAGTTGTCATTCCATCGTTTTCGTGGTCTTCCTACTGATCGTCTTCCTATTGGAGAACCGTCTCTTGTCGTCTTTACTACTCTATTTGTTGTCATTCGGCTTATATGATCGTTAAAGTATACTCTTCTATTTTTTACCCAATTTTTTTATGTTCTCCACCTTGCACCTATGTAGTATATCTTTACTTCTAGTTCTGTCCCATAGTGTCTTACCATTAATTTTTTTAAGTGTTTTCTACTATGCTGTTTCTATCATCCTTTTTGTCCTCTCTGAAAAATTTTATCAATTTGGGAAATTTGTAAATTAATAAAAATTCCAACACAACTTCGTTGGACCACTCTATGGTAAAATTATGTCGGCAATAACCGTACTTCTCCTAACTGCCTCCCTAGGTTTGGTAATGTGGTGCCGCAGCTTCAGATTTTTTTAAACTGGATCGATTTAACGATAAACAACGGTATAGCATCCGCCAGCAATAAATAGACAGTTTTGCTCTATCACTGGGTTCGTAAACCACAAATATTGAGAAAAAATACGGTACTCTGTGTTCTGTTGGTTCTCTTCTTTATATTTTGTCTTTTTCTATTACGTATTTTCTATTTCTCTTTGCCGATGGAGAACGCCACTTCACGTTTTGTGAGACCGCTCCTTTACAGAAGTCTGCTTGAAACTTTTAAATTTGTAACACTGGAACAGAGACGGAGAATGCAAGTATGTAATGCTGTTTGTATATATGTTATGGTGAATAAAGTAAAATTAAAGATTATTTATTCTTCATTGACTGTATTAAGTTCTTGGTATCTAAGATTGGCTTGAGGTTAAGCCATAGAGGGCTCTTTTGTATTTGTGAGACAGATTGCTCGCCCATAAACAGCATGAAGATGCATAATTCTAAAAAATAGCAACATAGATATCTTCAACACCAACACCACAGCCATTATAAATCTAGCTATCTAAACCATCTTCGACCTCTATATAATAGTGTGTGTGTGTGTCTAGCATAGATATATGGATGTCTTTATGTATGTGTATATGTATATACCTATACACATATATGTGTGAATCTGTACCTATATATATTTTTCGAAATATGTGTATCTAAAATTTCTACTTGTTTTTATTCTGTAAAATGAATTTGTTGTAAAGTATATACAATTTTACTTTAAAATAAGTTTATTTGATGTTTTGATTTCCACTTCGAACATCGTTCTTAAAATATGGTTTCCTAAGTAGAAATAAACTTATTTTAAAGTACAATTATGGCTTATTCCCAACAAAAATAGTAAATTACATTCATATGCCACAAGAAAATAGCTTCAAAACAATATTCTTATCATAATACTATACTAGGTATATGAGATCAAGGTCACGTTTTTGATAGCATGTACGTAAATATATTTAACAAACATTAAAATCATTAATTAATGTTTAAGTTGTATGTAAAATGAATAAAACAATAATGGAAGCCATCGAGATATACTATTATATAATATTTACTTAAAAATGTAATTTTAGTTTTAGTTTAGTTTTTAATCTTTAAGTTTAAAGAAATATTGAAAGACGAGCAACGCTGTACGCACAGCTGATTTCAGCTCATCGTTCTCAACCTCATTTCGGAACACTACCCCTACCCTGATATCATCTGTGTAGTGTTCCGTAATGAAAATGGATAGACGCATGCGCATACTCTTTGATACTAAGATAGTAACAGCTGATATTTGGCTTTGTTGCATGTTTTTCAATATTTCTTTAAACCAAAATTTTACATTTTTAAGTAAATATTTAAACATATAATAACATATCTCGTGGCTTCGATTAATGTTTTATTAATTTTACATACAACTTCAACATTTAATAATGATTTTAACGATGTTCGAAGTGGAATTCGAAATATTAAATAAACTTATTTTAAAGTGAATTGTGGCTTGTTCCCAACATAAATAGTAAACTATTTATCTATATTTTAGAACAAACGTATTTTAGAGAATAAAAAAAGTAGGAATTATAAAACATTCACGTATCTATACTAGACACTACACACTATGATATAGAGGTCGAAGTAGGTAGAAAGCTAAATTTAATGGCTTTGGTGTTGGTGTTAAAGATATCTATGTTGCTATTATTTTGAATTATATTGCACTCCCTTATAATGCTGTTTATGGGCGGCAATTTTTAACTGAAAATCCAAGTAGAAAATGTTAAAACGGTTGAGAAACCAGTTAGTTAAGATTCACTTTATTTTGTTCTAAAAGTGAATACAATAATTGACAGTTTACATTGTACAAATCTTAACTTCCTCTAAATGATATATTGTGCTAATATTTAAAATTTGTTAGTTAATATCAATATTTTAACACCCCCATTTATGAATAAAACAAAATTTATAGGTTACCTATACCAAACAGTTTCAATAATCTATGCAATATTTTTAGCAATTAGACCTTTACCAGTCAACACGTTAGCTGGAATAACATCAGTAGGCATATATTTTACATTAATTATTGTGTCAGATATTAGGTCTTTCAAAAAAATGACATCATACATCAATATGCTTACTTCTTTTATGATAAATTGGATTTTCTGATAAATTTAATGCACTTTGATTGTCATTAAATAAAGTAATATATTCAGTTTTTTCAATTAAGTCACTTAGCAAACCTCTAAGAAAAACAGCCTCTGAGAGGGCCGTATATTCCGCCTCGTAGTTTGACTTGTACTTTGCCAAGATATTGTAGAGCTACAAAGCTTAAATACATATCCAGTAAAGGATTTTACGATCTAATGTATTGCTTGCCCAATTGGCATCTACAAAACCTTGCAATTCTGAATCATTTTTTTGAGTCAATCAGAGAATAATTAATAGTATCTAAAGTATCTTTTAAATACCTCAATACTCTTTTTGCACATTTCAAATAAGACTTAGTATATACATTGTTAAATTGGCTCAAGAAACTGACTGGAATTGATATATCTGTTCTGACCAAAACAGATAAATACATCAAACTACCAATTACCATCTGATTAGGAAACTTATAAAAAAATCTCTAATACAATTTTAATATCATCAATTGTTAAAGATAATTTTGGTTCAATTGGAGTTTTAAGTCCTTTGGCATAACTCATATTAAATCTCTTTAACAACCGAATAATATAGTTTTTCTGATTCAAAGAAATATACCCTTTATTTGGATCAAAGTCTATTCGCATAAATAACCATTCCTTAATTCTATCAAAACCTTTAATAACAAATTTACTTTTTAGGTCATTTTTTTAGTCTACTTGTTTCACTTTGATGATTCGAAAACACACAAAAATCATTTGTACTTCTACAACCGTAATTTTATTGTTTTCTCTTTTTTATAGATACAAGGCTCATGTTTTGATTTCTTATAATTAATATTTTCCAAAACATTATTTACTTCATAATTCCAGATCCTTGAAGAGTGTTTAAGCCCATAGTCTTATTTAATTTTAAACATTTGTAACCTGCTCAATCAAAACCTTCTGGCGATTGCCTGTATATTTTCTATTTCAAATGACCATTTAGAAATGCTGTTTTAACATCTAAATGAGTAATATCCAAACCTAATTTTATAGAAAGTAAAAAAGCAACCTTAATGAAAAATGTCTTATAACTTGCGCAAAATTTTCTCAATAGTCTAATATATTCTCTTTCATTAATACTAGCTACTAGTCTTGCACGATATGTAATTTTATTTCGCTATTGTACTTAAACTTAAATTTAACTTAAACACTAACTTATAGTACAAGGATCACTACATTCATAACGTATTTCATCAAATTCACATTTTTACATACATTTAAAATTAAGAGAATACATTGATAATAGTCACCACTCAAAAAGTAGCCGCAAATATGTTTAATTTGAGATTGATATAAGGTTGGCTGAGAAAAATGGTCACACATTAATTACCAGCTGTTAATAACGCGAATTATCAAAAATAAAGTAAAATAAAGTCGCAATGACACTGGTTTGACAAGTGATAATGTGTATATTATTTTATCCAACGACGCATGCTTTAAAATCTAACACAACTGACCCTTTAAACTAGTAACGTTGAGCGACTGGTGTTTTTTATTTCATCTTTGATGCCACGCCTTTTTAACAACTGAACTAACTAAACGCATGTTTTTCGGATGTTTTAACCTTCCGACATTCATTTTCATAGTAACCGGTTTATTTACAACGATAACATCTAATTTTCGACAGATCTCTGTCTCTCTTGTTATTTATCTGTCATCACTTCTGTGATTTTCAAAATGTTTGTTGTGATTGGTTCGGTTACTAGTACCACTTGTAAACGCACTTACCAACATCACTTTCCATAAATTAATTACTATTTAACTGGGATTAAGCCACAATTAAAGATAAAAATACGTTTATTGACGTTTCAATTTCCACTTCGGAAATCACATACCTAATAAAAAAATTTAGATTTCCGAAGTGGAAATTGAAACGTCAATAAACGTATTTTTATCTTTAATTGTGGCTTATTCCCAGTTAAATGCTAATTAATTTAAAATGCCAAAAGAAAATAGCTTCAGAACAATATCACTTTCCATGTCCAATACTTTTGTTTTGATTGAATCGATAGAAATAACAATCTCAACAACTTTTTTTAAAGCGTCCCAAATTTCTTCAGCGGTTTTTGCTTGTTTTATATGTATATATAACGATGGATCAAGCAAAAGAACTAACTCGGCTTTAGATGTTTCTTGTTTATCTACTTCGGTTTCAGTTCCATCCAAACACATGGACAAACCTTCTAGAACAAAATAATTTTGCACTGCAAAACCCAATCAGTGTAATTTTCGCGGCCTCATAACTTTGGCACCGTAGACATGTAATTCACTGCTATTGTGAACCTTAACATTTACTATAATAAGTATAGTACAGTATACAACGGTTATCTGTTTACTAACGGAAAAAATGGTCTGAGTCATTATAACCTGTTAAAACTTACAAATGAAACGAACCAGTTGAGTATACGGTTAAGAATACTTTATTTTGTTCCAAAAGTGAATACAATTGACAGTTTATATTGTACCAATAACTTCCTGTAAATGACATATGGCGCTAATATTTAAATTTTGTTTACTTCATATCAATATTTTAACAGAAAACAGTCACAGAATACTTGAGTCAGAACACAGTATGTCTCAAAAATACTTGAGAATTTCCAGAATCTTTAATGACTCTTAGCAATTTTCTTAATTACAACTGCTATATAATAATAAACATGCTAATAATAATAAACAACTAATAAAAGAATAAGTAAAATGACTGCATAAAAATCAGATCAGATTTAAGAATTATAAATTGGATATTCTACAAAAATATAACAATGATATTAGACGAGAAAAACTAATTTTTAGAAGCGACAACGGTGTATATTTGAGAGCATGTGTATTAAGATCCATATTTGCCAAACCTATCAGCGAAGTTAATCTCGTTCGAATATATTTGTATTAATCGCGTGCCAATATCCAAAACAAAGAAATATATTACAATTTCTAGTATCATTAACAACTGTTACACTATCTAGATATCAACAAGTTTTACTATAACCGCTTCCTATGATTAAAATTTAAAGAATGTGTCTGGTTGAAAACTTACAATTCATCAAATATTCAAAATCGCGCAACACTGTAAGACTTGGTGTCTTGTAAAAATGTTAAGATTTAGATGTGAAACTAACATCAATTGTCCTTGAAATTTTTTCAATAATTAATAAAAAATTAATTAGAACTGACCAATTTCTGGATATATCTGACCATTGGAGATTAATTTGTGATCTTTCAGGTGGTATAATTATATTTCAGAAATACTAGCTGTAACATAGTGATTTAGGGAAACGCGGGAACCTACTGTTCTCCTAGTATTTTTAAAATGTTTATTGCGGCAAGGCACTGCAATCCTGGTATTTTTAAAAATTTTAATGGACTGCGCTTGCGTGCTAAGGTGATTGCAACTTTATTAATTATTTTCACCCCTAAAACAACCTGACCAAACTCTCAATATAGCTGACCATTTGTCAGCGTTTTAATCTCTATCGAATGCAGTCATTTTTTTTATAGATTTCGTTCAATGAGGTGCCAACATCTTTTTTTGTCCTTGAAAATTTTCAACCCTTAATAAAAAATTAACCAGACCTGACCAAAAGCTGAAACCAACTGACCATTTGTGACCAAAACGTGACCATTCAGACGGTATAATTATTTTTACGAAATTCGATCAATGAGGTGCCAACATCCCATAGCTCAAATCCGTTGTTTGTACTTCCAAGTATGTGTGTGTGTTTTTTGGGCATGTGTGTCTTGACAATGGATTTTAAATTTAAATGCAGTAAACATTAAATTTTTTAAATTCTTTGAAATAAAATAGCTCAGACCCCCATGTTATTTAACTGCTTCCATCGAGTTAGAATCTAGATCTAACTCGATGACTTCTTCCTAGCATGCTGGCTGTTTAGGTAGTAACTTAGATTTTGGGTTGTTTTTTTTTATATGGTTATTGTTATAATAGTACCGACTATGTTAGCTCTTTTAGTGCAGTTGACAATTTATTTTCTATTTGTTTAAAATATTTTTCTTGGACAACCAATGGTAAGTCGTCTAAATCTTATAAAGGACGGATGCCAATCTGAGATGGACAATTTAGCAAATTGTTTAAGTATCGAGTTTATATGATTTGGTAAATGTTGCTCCAATAGTTTTCAGAGGTCCCAAGAGGCGAACAATTATACATTGTTACACGCAGCGAAGAAAGGAAGGACGGATCAGAGAAATAGAGTTGGAACAGGCCGATCAACACTCGGCCGGCAAGGAGCGGAAAGTGAACAATCAACACTTGGGCACGGGAAAGAATAGGTCTGTCTCAGGGCAATAATCTAGCGCCAGTGGAGTTATCAGATCAGAACTCTAGCAGAACTCGATTTTCTCTTGTGATGTACGCTGTTTTAACGGTCGTCGACCTTCCATACTCCATACATAACTCGATTTCGATGGGTGTTTACAGTTGAACAAGAATCTATGGGTTTTTGATAGGAAGGGTGAAATGAAATATTGTAATTTACAAAACAAAAATTTTATTTTCGTTAAATAGTGTACAAATATCGTTAAAACAATGCTTTGAAACATAAACATCTTATGAATTAGCTTTTGCCAACAACTTTGGGCTGCACGAATTAATAAAATTGGTTGTAGTAAACAATATTAAATTTACATAAACGTGACAGATACATATCTATCTTGTAAAAGTCTCTTATATATTTACAACCTATTAGAACTTTTTTTAAAAAGCGTCGGTTATACAATAAATAATACCAAAAGTCTTATACATCTTAACATTTTATATTAAAAATAGCAATTCAGTCAAACAGTATATGTATATTTGTATAATGGCATATATAGAAAGGCATAAATGGACGGATTGATTGACTACATAATGTAGTTCTTCCCACATAATATTCAAATTTTACTATTTATTCATGAAGATTTATAGCAGTGATGATTAAGTATATTCAATTGATTAAATACTAAATGTCTAATAATGCACTTTTCTGGATGGAATATACTTTGCGAAATTCATCACAGATACGTATTTTAATACTTGGAATGTCTAGTGTAATACTGCTAACAATAATTACTTTAAAATTAAATCTTTGACTATATATTACAGTATTAAGTATTTTATAATAGCACATTTTTATGACATGTATCATCAACCATCTATTTGTTCGTGAAATAAAAAAATCAAGTACTCTTCTGAGCAGATATGCTATTAAACTTACTTTAAATTAATAACAAGTTAAAAGTATCAATTCTTTTATTTGATTTAAAAGAATTATGATTCTTTAAAAAAATGTTAGCATTTAAAATATTTAACCATGATCTTCTGTCATTTCCAAAATGTACACATAATATACTGTTAACGCATACTATACAAAGGATAAACTAATAGTCAGGAAAATAAGCAAAAAATGATCCTGTTCGGGATTGTGACAAATACAAGTATCTGATTTTTTTTTATTACAGGCCTGCATAAAGAAAACATATACGCTTTCTTTAGACATTTCTGCGTCTATTTTTAATGTATTTTTACTGTAAAAAATGCCATTTTTTCTTTGCTGTTATAAAGCTTAATATTTGAGGTAAAGTGTAAAGTTATAAATGGCATGTGGTTGTTAATTTTCTTTAAATAATTACTTTATTTCAATTTCTTTCGATTTTATTCATTTATTAACTTGTCTCTTTCATTCATTTTTTTCATTCAACTTTCTATTACTAAATATTCTGTCATAAATTATCTCAATTCCAATTTTAATTTTCATTGAATATTTTAATTCCCTGTAGCTTTTTTATGTATTAAAATATAAAGTTTTGTAATTTTACCTCAACTAAGCTTTTTATTGGTGAACAAAAATCGAAAAATGTCATTTTTACACTAAATTGTTAATAAATAAAAAAGCCGCCGAAATCTCTGCAAAAAAACGTATACTTTTTCTTTATATAAGCCTATAAAAAAATTTAGACACCTGGATTTGTCAGTCCCGAGAGAAATTTTATTTCCTTGGACTATAAAGGTGTATATAAAAAATATATAAAAAAATTAAGCAAACATACAATATATAAAAAAACATAGAAAACGAATTAAACGAACCAATGAATATAGAAAATTGTGAAGTAAAATTGAAGTTTTTACCGGAATAATGTCGGTTTTGAAACTTACTAAAACAATAATTTGTATCTTAATTTGATCATTTTTAACAAATACATCATTTACTGTCATATTTACTATATGTCTAATAAACTTCATTACCTTATCGGTAATCCAATCACATACTCACTTAAGCTAATATACAACACTTAAGATTTTTTGTTTGGTACATTGAGATAGATCCTAATTTTAATTACAAGGTGAAAGCAGGATTTTTGGTTTTACTTACACTAAAGGCCAATTGTTAGAACGCTAATCAAAACTTTATTGTAATCAAATATTTAATTAAAATCAAATACGTCAAAGCAGCATACAATCAAAATAATAATATTAAATAAAATAAATAAGTCAACATAACCTCAAAATGTGACGTATTTTATTTTAATTAAATATTTGATTACAATCAAGTATTGATTAGCGTTCGAACAATCGGACATAGAAATGCCCACTCAAACACCCATTATAAATTATTTTATTTTAATTATTTTTTTTTATACAGACTAAAGCCAATCTTTTGCCCTGCCTCAGAGATCCCCAATTGCACACGTGTGAGAAGGATCGGAGAATTTAGAGCATCATCCTCTTCGAACTCTTCCGGAGTGTTGAAATTTAGTATTAACAGGGTTTTTCACATTGTATTTGTATTATTCTAATGTCACCGTCAAGTTAGTGTGATATATGACAGTTTGTAACTCAAACAATTTTAATAAAAACATTACTATTAAGACTACACATTTTGTTTATTTTATCTGAAATAAATATATTATTCACAAAAGGATATGGGAGCACAGACACCACAATTTTGTAGATAAAATAGATGTTTAGTAAAAAAACAGGAAAACGTTCTATGTAAAAATTAAGAAAATAATTCCAAATTCCCGAATAAGAAAAATCGAGAAAATGTATTTTGAACGTAATACTAAACAACAAATAAACAATTACTGGCTGAACTCGCCGACTCCAATTTCTAGCAGATTCGATGCACTAAATAGTGAATCAAAAGATGATGAAATTAATGATAATGAAAGCACAAGTGAAAAAGAGAACATAACCAAAACACCTCCAATATTTATTAAGGGGGTTAAACACATACCCCCACTTATCGAATTATTAACCAAATCGCTAAAAACAATTATGAATTAAAATTTCTTAGCTCCGATAAAGTTAGAGTCCAGCCAACAACTGCTGACTACTATATTACAATAACAAAACCCCTAACGGAAAAGAAGACAGAGTTTCATACTTATCAGATAAAAACGAGCGAAGTTTCAGGGTTGTTCTTAAGAACATGCATTACTCGATGGACAAAAATCTTATAAAAAAGGAAATAGAAGACAAAGGTCACACTGTTAGAAATATTTGGAACATCAAACACCCTAAAACTAAAGAACAGTTATCTATGTTTTTCATCGACCTGGAACCTTCTGATAATAATAAAAATATATATGACACAGAGTTTCTATTAAACCATAAGATTAAAATTGAACCACCGTATCAAAAAAGAGAGATGCCACAATGCTCTAGATGTCAAAGATACGGACATACCAAGTCATACTGCCACCTTAGACCACGCTGT
Source organism: Diabrotica balteata (assembly GCA_918026665.1). Classification (NCBI taxonomy): domain Eukaryota; kingdom Metazoa; phylum Arthropoda; class Insecta; order Coleoptera; family Chrysomelidae; genus Diabrotica; species Diabrotica balteata. The sequence goes on from OU898285.1 coordinate 65,142,846, forward strand.
GTAATGTGCACTGGGGATCATCCAACAGAGTGCACAAGAAAAGAAAGAAGTGCCAACGTCAAGTGTGTACTCTGCGAGGGAGACCACCCAGCAAACTACAAAGGTTGTAAAGTATACAAGGAACTACAAACAAAAAAATGTGCAACGATTAGACCCAAGCCTAACATGCCGATTATTCATCACAGCATGTTCAAGCAGGAGTTACCACGCCCAAATAGTTAATAACTCACAAGAAATTCCTAATAGTAATACGAATCAAACAGAAGTAACTACTACCACTATTCCCATCTCAAATGACATGACTGAACTAAAGAATATGTTAAAAGTCCTGATGGAACAAATGGATACAATGTTAAATCTGCTCACCACCGTCGTCACTAATTTTACAAAATAATCAAATTCTTAAAACGGATGGAATGCCAACGGGCTAACAAATCATGCTCAAGAGGTTAAAGCTTTTATATTAATACACATCAGCATAATTTTAATCTCTGAAACACACTTTACAAATAGAAGTTATCTGAAAATCCCCAACTATGTAATATATAACACCAGACATCCACATGGCACTGTACGTGGAGGAACTGCAATCATAATCAAGTCATCGATAAAACACCATGAATTAAATAAGTTTAAAAGAGACTACATACAAGCAACAAGTATTAGCATAGAAGACTGGAACGGTACTTTAACAATAACTGCAATATAGAGTCCACCATACCATAACCAAAAATCAATGCCAAGAAATCTTAAACAATCTTGGAAACAAATTTTTAGCAGGCGGCGATTATAACGCAAAACACACTCACTGGGGATCCAGGTTAATAACCCCGAAAGGTAGGCAATTATATATGGCAATGAAAACCAACAACCTTAAATAGATATCCACTGGCGAACCCACATACTGGCCCACAGACACAAACAAAATTCCAGACTTGGTCGATTTATGTGTGACCAAAGGAATACCAAACTACCGAAATAAGCAGACGAGTAAGAATGGGATGGGCCGCATTTGGAAAACTCTCATACATACTGAAAGACAAAAAGATACCCCAAAACCTTCTAACCAAAGTGTTCGATTCTTGTATCCTTCCCGTTCTCACTTATGGAGCTGAAACCTGGACATTCAAAAACAAGAACATGGACACGATTCGAAAAACTCAGCGAGCCATGGAACGACAGATGCTTGGTATCTCACTAATAGATCGGCAAACGAACGAAGCAATCCGGAACAAAACAAAAATAAAGGACGCCGCGAAACAAGCAGCTAAATTAAAATGGAAATGGGCTGGACACAACGAACGTCTCGAAGATGGTAGATGGAACAAAGAAGTCGGAAACTGGCGACCGTAGGATGCGAAGAGACCAAGAGGAAGACCTCAAATGCGCTGGAGCGACGATATCAAAAGAGTCGCAGGACGAATGTGGAAACGCCTAGCACATAACAGGGATGAATGGCGAGAAATGGGAGAGGCCTTTATTCGACAATTCGGATAGAAAAAAAGGGCTATAAAAAAAAGGAATACCACTCGAATCCCAGACATCACAATCTTGTATCGATCTTTCATCCCACCACTCTCCTGTCTTGGTCACGATATCCACAAATATCCTAGAAATAGAATCTCAGCCATATCTTAGTAATAAATATACCAATTGGATTAAATTCCGGGCTATTCTTGATGGCAGACTGGATCTAAACTTCCCACTAAAATCTGATGGCGATATTGACGAAGCAGTAGATCAATTAAATAGGATAATTCAGGAAGCTAGCTGGCAGTCAACACCTACACAAACAAAAGCAATCGTACAAAAAGACTTACCCAACAAAAAAAAAGAGAAAATTGCAGAAAAACGAAGACTAACGAAAATCTGGTAAAGAACCCGAGCACCTCAGGATAAAAGTAGATTAAACCAAGCAACAGCAAGATTAAAAACATTGTTAAACAACAATAAAAACAATGACAAAAAACGATATTTACAAAATCTATCTGCCACGGAAGTCTCCGAATACTCACTATGGAAGACAACACGAAAAACTAATCGACCACAACTTTCTAATCCGCTTGGCAAGTAACGGACAATGGGCCAAAAGTAACAAAGAAAAAGCTACAGTCTTTGCGAAATACCTGGAGGAAGTGTTCCAACCACATACTCAAAACAACAACCCCGATGCAGAAGATAATATACAATCGTATTTAGAATCTCCATACTAACTAGAAGCACCATTGGAGAAATTCACTGCCAAACAAGATTTCAACAAAACCCAAACAGATCTGAATCCGAAGAAGTCCCCAGGGTTCGACTTAAGCATTGCAAGAATTCTAAAAGAACTTCTCAAGAAAGGAATGCAACATTTAACACAGATTTTTAAACGCAATCCTAAGAACTGGTTACTACCGCCTTTTGTGGAAAGTTGCACACATCATTTTAATAGGCAAACTTGTAGAAGAAATTAAGTCCTATATACCCATCAGTCTACTCTCAGTGATGTCAAAGGTTTTTGAAAAACTACTAATAGACAGATTACAGCCAATCTTCGTACAACAGCGTTACCATTGAGCAAATTCACCTAATCTGCAATTCCATAAACAAAGCCTTAGAAGAGAAGAAATACTGTTCTGCAGCCTTTTTGGATATCTCGAAGGCTTTTGATAAAGTCTTGCACACTGGCCTGCTATATAAAATAAGACAAGTCCTTCCTCTCAACTTTCCGACCGGCATTTCCTTGTAAGAGTAAAGGGTCAGTGCACTAACTTATATACAGTATAATTCCTCTTAACCGGCTTCGCATTAACCGGTCGACGGATTAACCGGCCTGTTTACAACAGCCGAATTCCAAGAAATCAACCGGCGCGGCGAGGCGATTCGGCTTCCCCGAACGCCCCGAGGCGAGGCGAGGCGATAAACAGATAAACTGTGTACTTGTCGTTTTGGTATTTTTTGATCAGTTTGTTTTGTTTCTGCTGTTGGTACGCACGTACATAACATACTTTCCCAATGAGTGCGAAGCGTAAACGAATTGTGGTTTCGATGGAGACACGTTTAAAAGTGCTAAAGCGGATTGATAATGGTGAATCCGTGGCGAAAATATGTACAGAATTTAATGTTGGAAAAAGCACTGTAAATGACTGGCGAAGAGATAGACGGTCCATTGAGGAGTTTTGCTCGAAAATGGAATCTGATAAAAATCTGGGTAGCCGTTGTACGAGAAAAAAAACCGATTTGCGAGGTCGTCGATGAAGCTTTGTGGATCTGGTTTCTTCAGGAACGTCGAAGAGGTACACCGATTGGCGGCCCAATTTTGAAAGAAAAAGCTTTGGCTATCCACCAGAAGATTAATAATGAAAGCGAATTTGTGGCAAGTGATGGTTGGCTTAATCGATGGAAGAAGCGACACGGAATTCATTTCGCACACGTAAGTGGAGAAAAACTGTCTGCTGATTCTTCTGGTGCGACAGAATTCAAGATTAAGTTTGGTGAAATCATTGAAACAGAGAAATTATCTCCAGAACAAGTTTATAATATGGACGAGACTGGGCTAAACATTAAAATGTTACCAGAAACAACTTTTCTAGGCAGTCATGAACAGTCTGCTTCTGGCTTTAAAAAGAACAAAGAACGTATTACAGTGGCCGTTTGTTCGAATGCAACAGGGACTCACAAAATTCCTCTGTTCGTTATTGGCAAGTCTGCTAAACCACGGGCATTCAAAAACTTGAATCCGTCTTCCCTTCTAGGTCTATTATAAGTCACAAAAATCAGCGTGGATGAATTCAGACTTGTTTAAAGAGTGGTTTAACTTAGAGTTTGTTCCAAAAGTTAAAAAACATTTAAAAAGTGTAAACCTGCCTATCAAAGCAGTTCTAGTGGTAGACAATGCTCCAACCCATCCTCATGACTGCGATGTAGATGACATAAAATTAGTTTTTCTTCCTCCTAATGTGACAAGCTTAGTGCAACCGATGGACCAAGGAGTGATCGAAAGCTTAAAGAGACGATACAGGCGTAAACTTGTTTCTGAAATTCTGCAACATTCGGAGAGTGAAGACAAAGGTCTTTTAGAAGTCATCAAAAATATCAATATCAAGGACGTTATCTATATGTTAGCTACAGCATTTCAAGAAATGCCTTCTTCAACGTTTGTTAAATCTTGGAGAAAACTTTGGCCAGATGTTGAGAATCTAGTTGTGATCTCGAATATTGCAGGGACTGAAGAAGAAGAAAACAAATCCACTCTACCTAAGACCTTCAAAAGTTATCGGGTAACGAAGCATTACAGTCAGAAGATGTGGAAAATTGGATGATAAACTGTGATGATCAGCTTGAAAATGAATTTTTGAATGATGACGAAATCATAGATGTAGCAACCAAAGAACCAGAGGAATATGATGAGAATAGTGATGTTGAAGAAGAGGAAACGGTTTCTCACGAAGAAGCCAAAAATGCAATGGAAATTGCATTAAGATACATTGAGCAGCAGCATGAGTCAACAGCATTAGACGTCCTGGTGATTAGAAAATGGAGGGATGTCGCATACAGAAATTCACTGAAGGTTAAAAAGCACAAGAAAATTACAGACTTTTTTAAAAAATAATTACTTTTTAAACTTACATATTTGTTGATGTATGTATGCAGAACATTAATGTATGTAAATACATATGTAATATGTAAATAAATATGTAAAACATACTTCGTAATTTTTTTTATATGTAATGTATGCAAGTAAAGTACACTTCGGATTAACCGGCCAAAACGGCAACCGGTCAGGTATGAAGTTCCCAGGTGACCGGTTAAGAGGAATTGTACTGTACAATTAAAGCTGGAGTACCCCAGTGTAGTGTCCTTGGACCTGTTCTTTACCTACTTTACACAGCAGATCTTCCTACAAGTCAAAACATCGTCACAGCCACATACGCAGACGACACAGCAATCTTTGCGGCTCACTCAAACCCGTATATCGCCTCACAACTGTTTCATACCAATCTCGACAAAATAAAGGTTTGGTTACAAACATAACGAATTAAAGTTAACGAAAGCAAGTCAGTAAATATAACGTTCACTAATCGAAAAGGTACATGCCCAACCGTCTCCTTAAATAACCAAATACTACAACAAAAGGATGATGTAAAATACTGAAGATATGCACCTGTACCGCAGATTTACGTGGAAGAAAAACATATTCACGAAAAGAAAACAGTTGGGTCTGAAACTCAGTAAAATGTACTGGCTAATAGGAAAAAGATCACAACTGAATTTGTACAATAAAATCATAGTATACAAGTTAGTGATAAAGCCAATATGGAGCTATGGGATCCAACTGTGGGGATCTGCGTCAATATCCAATATCGACATACTGGAGAGATTCCAATCGAAGACCTTCCGTATTATCACAAATGCACCGTGGTACATGCCCAATAAATTCATCAATTGCGATTTTCAGATGAAAACTGTCAAAGAAGAAATTGCCAGTTACTCCCAAAAATATGACAGACGACTGCAAAACCACCCCAACAGGCTAGCGAAGAATCTTATGAGGCCCCTAGCAAACAGAAGGCTAAAGCGTCTTACTCCAAGCGATCTACCAACAAGATTTTAAATTTTTGAATTAATTTTTTTTTAAATTTATTATAAACATTATATTAGAGTCACAAATAATTTTGTTACTAAAATTATGATTTAATAGGTTACTGTCATTGGGCAGTCTCTTGCCAGTCTCTTGTAATCTAATTAAACAATTTACTTATTATAATCCTTATTACAGATTGTAAATAAATGGGATGTTAAAAAAATGAATCGGAATGGCCAAAGTTGAAAAGTAAAATGCAGGACTACCATGAAGTCTGCTTAGATGTGATAGATGGGAAGTTACTGAATCCTGAACCTATAACAGAAACAGCAACTGAAGCTGAAAAGAAAAGAGGCCAAAACTGATTTTTATAGAAAAGCAAATAGTTACGCAAACAGTTTGATAGCTAGTGCTATCAATGACAACGTTTATCAGAAAATTATGGACAAAGAATCATCTTTTGATGCTTGGCTCGCTCTTAAGCAGCAGTTTGAAGCCTGATCCAAAGATCAGTTGTTTAAACTTTTCTCAGATTTCTTTTCTTTATCATGGAGTGTTGCGAGATGATGTGTCAACACACATTACAAAGTTAAAACGAATTTTCAATGAGCTAAATATCGGACTTGAAATGAAGCAACTAAGTAAGGTACCAAATGTAATGATGATATGCAAAATTATACATATTTTACTTATAGTCAGTATGAAAGCTTTAAGTCTAGTTGGGTGCTATTAACTAAAGGTAAAGACAAAACTCTTTGATGAACTAGTTTCTCAACTATGTACATTCGAAAGAAATTTTACCAAGAATGATTGTCAGCAAGATAATAGCAATTTAGAAGCTCACCACAAACCAAACAAACACACTAAATCCAATCGTTTCTGCAATTACTATAAAAAGAAAGAACATTGGGTCAAAGTTTGCAGAAAATGGATAGCTGATGGACGACCTCCAAAAACAAAGCCAGAATTCAGCCAAGAAAACGGTAACAATATAAGCCTGATGATAGTTTCAGAAAAAGCATATATGGTTGATATTGTAAACGAAAAAGATAATTAAAGCAGCTGGCAAATAAGTTCTTACAGCACTAGGAAAAATAACTATTGATGAAATCATTCACCCCTAATAATAAAGAACGAATCATTAAACTCAGTGATGTCTGGTACGTTCCTCAAATTTCTCAAAAATCTGTTCAGTATTAGCAACTCAAGACAAAAATCCAAACAGTGTTTTTACATCTACTGTTACACACTGTCAACTAGAAATGAATAAAGAAATTCTTATTACTGGAACAAAAGAAGTAAGAGGTAATTTAATCAAATGTGTCATCGAAGCAATCATTCCACAACAACAAAGATTGAATGAGATCAACATTGCAGAAGACAATGCTAGTTCCTTGTTCCAGCTGTATCATGAGCGATGGGGACATCAATATGTGAAACATGTGCAAGAAAAGCTCAAGAGTGAGCTTAAGATAAATGTCAAGCTTGAAAGATAAACATATGAGCCCTGCATTTATGGTAAAGCCTACCGTCTCCCTTTTGGTACAAGAGATGCTGTAACTTCACCTGGATAATTAATGTAAACTGACATCTGTGGTCCACCAAAGAAATTTTGGTCTTTGATTGTATTTAAAGATTTTTACAGCAAATTCCGTTATGGACATCTGTTACGACAAAAATTAGAAACAAAAATTGTTTTGAACATTATGATCGCCCATGTTAAAACTCAAGGACATAAGATTAAAAAACTACTTAGTGATAATGGTGGAAAATTCGACAATGAAGACGTCCAAACTATTTTAAAATAACACGGAATCACTCAGAGATTAACCGCTCCGTACACACCTTGAAATGGTCAGAAAATAGAGGTAATCTAATTCTAAAGTATAGTTCCTTGAATCTTTATGGGCAGAACTAGGTGGTACAGCAATTTATATCCTGAATCCAACAGAAAAGTCAATCGTAAAAGGGAAATTAGTTATGGATAGCTAAGAAACCTAAAATAAATCACCTAAGAATCATAACTACAACGTATTAGGCACACGTTCCAATGCAAACAAGAAAGAAAATAGACAAAAGGCTATTTGATTGGTTATGATGGAGAAGAAAGACACAAAATTTGGGTTAAGGAAGAGAATAAGGTATTCTTGTCAAGAGATGTTAAATTTTTGGAAAGAGTAACTGATTGTCAGGAACGAGTTTCAATTCACAAAAGGGAGTAGTTAATTAGGGCATGGAACGCGAACCCTCAGAAGAATATTGACCACCTAATCAGAAACGAACACAGGCACATCCATGAGTAATTTAATTGATTTACCCCTGTCAGTTATTTCAATCATAGCGTTTGTTTATTTTGCTGCCCAGCATAATTCTACAAACTATTTTCAAAATATAATGATTTATGGGTGTTCGGATTTCTATGTGTTTCTATGGTTTTCATTGAACAGAACTCGACATACCACACAAAAAATTTTAGGTACTATATTATAATAATCTTAAAATATAATTTGAACACATTATTTTGATTCATTGTTCCCTAAGATGCCTCAATATAGCAGCAAAAAACTTAAACTTAAAAACAACATTCAACATTTTGATTCCTTAGTGTTAAACTTAATTTATAACTAAGTTTTACACAAAAACATTTGTTTATACATATTAAAAAATTTAAAGGCTTTTTGAAATCGAAGTACGACTTTTCTAAACGTCTGTTTGAGGAATGCTTGGCGGCAACTCAGTTTGTTTTTTTCGTTTAACTGGTGCAGTTGGCGTACCCTGTCTAGCAGGATGAGACTCTACACTAGGGTTGCTATTTACAAAACCTTGCATCTCTTTCATGGAAACACTGTGGAATGAAGACTCGCTGTAGGAGCGGGGAGGTACTATGCGAGTACCGTATTTTTCTATGTACTCGTTAACTTCAGGACTGCGGTTGTTCTCGATACCATCATTGTCCGCGTCATTGTCAGTTGTGTAAAGATAAGGGTTGTAGTATCTGTCTGATGACCTAAAACACATTATTCTATTATTCAAACATGTTTTATTAGAATATATTATATTTCTCTCTAATATAACTAATCTAAAACTTTCATCCCTAATCCAAAATAGTTGCAACTTCGTGAAATGTACAATATACACAAAATTCAGTACGCTACAGTGTCGACATGAACTAGTGTGTATTAATTCTCGTTAAACAAAATGGAGCATCTCACAAACAAAAACTAAGTACACTATAAACCCAACTTGCAAGTTACTTTAGTTAGTAGTGACTTACCTACAGTTAAAGTAAGATATGAATTTAAAAAAAGATTTGACTACTCAAACCAACTACATACCGGAAACCTTCTATATTAAGGCAACAACGTTTTTATTACCTTCCTTACCTCTTTGCATTCCTCCATAAAATACAGCAAATGACAAGAAGTACAATTAACAACAAGCAAGCTCCTGAAACACTCCAGAATGCTATTTGCAATGGCGCTCTTGGTTCCCACCAAAACTAAAATAAAATCAGAAATTATCTTACTATATTTTCCATTCTACACGTTATTAACACATTTATACTATTAAATATATTAAGGTGGTATGTCACAATGTTAAAATTTATATAATTTTTAGGTACAGTTATCGTCACTATTTCAAAACAAATCCTCAACTTATGATTATTTATGTACGTGAACTTTAAACTTTCTATAATATATAAAGACGGTACTAGATTTTTGTCTCAATACAGAGTGGCGGCAGCCGCTTATACGTATTTTGACCTCTTTAGATCTCGTCAAAGCAGTATAGCCACCTCTCTGGATCGAAACAAAATCTATTCCCGTCTTAGACAATAGTTATAAAATAACTATACAGTATAGGTAAAAGTTTATGGTCGGTATGGTAAAATTTAACAGGATATCTAACGCAGATATAAAATCATATTTTCAGCGAATAGACAAAGATAACAATCATATTTCCCCTTGGTCTCCCCTCCATAAATATTTTTAACACTCATTGCTCATTCGTGAGACGAATAGTTCCGATCAGAGATATTTTACATATTCTCTGGTTCCGATCCTAATATACCTAAAAAACTAGAGGTGGATCCTCTCGTTTTTTAAATTTTTCTCGGAACCGTTTTTCGTAAACTGTAACTAGTTGATTGTTTACCAGTATTCAAATTAGCGAGTACACAAACATATTGGCTATTATCATTTATGTGTATAAGTATTGAAGTGAAAGAACCTAACGAAGGATATATTTCATATAACTTGAAAAATAAATTAAACAATACAAATAGTACTTACATTTACATTACACATTATTAAATCGCGAATCATAATGTAACCAATGAAAACGAATGATTCAGCGCACACCAAAATGACAGTGACGTCATTCATTCTAATCATTCGTTTTCATTGGTTACATTTTAAGAAACATGCTACACGCGTGCTACTTGCTACGTGCTACTTGCCACGCCAGTTTGGTGGGCGCTCTCCCTTAAAAACAAGTTTTTCCACTTTTCTTGTTAACCGTGTTCTTTTTTTATTTAAAATTAAACCAGATTTTAAACATGTGTTCACAAGGAAAAGATTTTGTTACAATACTACAATATTTTGGTAAATGTGGTTAAGTTAGGATATACATGACGATGGTTTTTCCACCACGGTAATGGACAGTTCCAATCTCCGTTCGAAATTTTTGTGGGTAATATATCATCAGACAAATACATGTCGACATGTCGACAAATATCTCTCGATACAGGTGTATGTTTAGATGAGTCACGTCCAATTAATTCATCAAAAATACACCATGGACTTAAGTCATCTTTATTTTTTTATTTTTTATTTATTTATATACGGCATCCATTTACTTACAATTTTTACAAAGTTACATCTTAAAAACAATATATTATTAAAATAACAATCACAAGTTTTAAAAAGTTACACCTTAACAACAATAAATTATTAAAATAACAAACACCTCAGAATAATACAAACATATAAGAATAATACAGATGTACAACCAACTTTTTTTTAGTTGTTTTTTAAACAAACTAATTTTGGAGTCAAAAATATCTATTTGTCTTGGCAAGCTATTAGCACTCCGGACCAATCGTGTAGTTGGTTCATTGATACCATAATTAGTGTGGTGAAATGGCACCGAAAAGATTTCTGATTGTCTGTTGCTTCTACTAGGAACTTTAAGACTAACAAGCGATAAGAGTTGAGGACAATCTATAAAAGCATTGATAACTTTGTGTAAGAAACATAAATCCAACAATGTCCTCCTTGACTCAAGTGTTGGTAAGTTAAGACTATCTCTTACCCACTGATAGTCGTATTCCTCTCTCCTGTATCCACTCTTATAGGCTGCTACCCTCAAAAATTTTTTCTGGACTCTTTCAATCTGTTGAATGTAACAGTGGTATGATGGGGACCATACAACTGATCCAAACTCAAGAATGGGCCTAACGAGACCACAATAAAGTCTTTTAAATGTAAATAAAGACAGATCCACAGATGTGCGTTGGATAAATCCCAGCACTTTCATCGCTCTGTTTGTTACTTGGTTAATGTGGCTTGAGAATGACAGTTTGGTGTCTAACCAAATTCCCAAATCTAATACTTCATTTTTCGAGGCTAATGGCAAGTTATTTATGTAGTAAACAAATGTAATTGGATTTGTTTATATTGAGTGACATTTTGTTTAAAGTGCACCAATCATAAAACGATTTGAGATCTTCCTGTAATATAACAGCATCATTCCAGGATTGAATTTTTCTAAACAGTTTTACATCGTCAGCAAACATAAGAACACTACAATTTTTGATTTGTTGTACTAAATCAACCAGAAACAAGCAAAACAAAACAGGGCCACAATGGGAGCCTTGTGGCACGCCTGATGGAACTGTTATTTTCAATTGAAGTGTCACTTCCCAAGTTAACTGTCTGCGTACGGCCACTAACAAATTCTGTAATCCACTGAAGAAGGGGATCTAAAATACCCAAAGCTCTTAGTTTTTGTAAGAGGACCCCATGGTTTACCCGATCAAATGCTTTGGAAAAGTCAGTATAGATTGAGTCAACCCGGCACCCCTCTTCAAAGCTGTTATATATATGATTGACATACAAAACCAGGTTGGTATCTGTTGACCTCCCTCTCATAAAGCCAAATTGTTCAGGATTAAAAATGCCTCTATAACTCCATGTCAGTTTCTTACTAACCAAACAATCAAGCAACTTGGGCAGCTCCGACTGATTACAGACAGCTCGATAGTTTGATATATCGTTCCTTGCACCCGATTTAAAAATCGGCTTTAAAAAACTTTTCTTCCAGAGACTGGGAAAGCTACCAGTACCAAGTGATCTGTTAAAAATAAACAAAATTGGTTTTGTAAGTACACATATACATTTTTTCAGAAAATAGGCTGGGATTCCATCCGGCCCTGCACATAATCTGTTTTTCCAACTTGCAATAGTATCGTAGACCTCAGTTGCTGTAAGTATTATAGAACTCAAACAAATAGAACTGTCCAAATTAAAAAAAGGTAAAGTATCTTTTTGTTCATCTGAGTAGACTGATGAGAAATATTCTACGAACATATTGGCAGAGTCCTTCATATTTAAGCCAACCCTATCCTTATAGACCATTCTGGATGGTATATTATACCCATTTCTTTTGCTTTTAATATAAGACCAAAAATATTTTGGATTATCGGAAATGTTATTTTGTATCCCATCTAAATACTGTTTCTGACAGTCTGCTCTTAAAATTTCACACTGGTTTCTTAAAGCCACAAAACGGTCATAATCATCTTGCCTACCACTAATTTTAAATGGTTTGTGGGCCTGTTTTTTACATATAATTAGGTTACGCAGCTCTGACGAGAACCAAGAGGGAAAGGTAGAGGTTTTATATTTCTTTAGTGGAACAAAGTGTTCTATCAGTGAGTAAATTATATCATAAAAAATGACCACCATACTATCAACTGTACCATTAATCAGTACTTTATCAGTTTCTTTTTCTTGTACTGGTTGATTATCAAGATTTACTAAACTTATGCAAAGACTCGTTTCATTCGTTTTCCATAGGTGAAGAACAAGCTTTTAAAAAGTTTGCAGGGTGGATTCCTGGATATAAACTGCCAACAAGAAAAACTGTCAGGTTCATTACTTCAGGAATGTTATGTCAAAACTGATTTGATAAGAGATAAAATAAAAAGTCCTATTTTCGACAATTCTGCAAAAAACACATTTAAAAAAAAGTACCTTATCTTCAGAGAGGCTTTTAAAATATTAATTACAAGATAACAAAGTTCCCAAACGGCCAATCCAAGACGTGAAAACTAGGTAGAGCTTCACCTACTACATGTTAAAAAAATGACCGAGTTAGAAGAGGCAATCCGTTCCACATCGGTATTACATAATACAGACTTAGACTTAGACCAAATCTAAATAAATAACACTGGATTATTTGTTCTCAGCTTTCCCAAATTTTACGGTCGTTTAAAGAAATAACAAGTACAATGAGTGAACAAAAATACTTGAAGGGTAGTTCAGTGATTGTTATGGTACGCTGCCTGCAAGAATCTTGCAATAAAATTTTAGCAAACGGTAAATTTAGCAATAAGGTTTAGTAAACCTTACATCCATAGTATCCGACGTAGTACAATTACTAATATCGGGTTTAGCAAAAAGATTTAAAGGGATAGAACAGAGTGGCACATTGTTATTATGTACATTTATGGATTCACCATTTAAAGTGCAGGGTTTTTCTGATAAAAATGAAGATAAAAAAATTAAAGAAAAAGTTAAGAAGCTGGTTACTTCTATAATTAACGAACAAGAAGATTGTACTATTCAAAATCAACCAGTACAAGAAAAAGAAACCAATAAAGATGACTTAAATCCATGGTGTATTTTTGATCAATTAATTGGAGATGGCTCATCTGTGGAAAAACCATCGCCATGTATATCCTAACTTAACCACTATTAGTATTGTTAATGTGAACACATGTTCAAAATCTGATTTAATTTGAAATAAAAAAAGAAGACGGTTAATAAGAAGTAAAGTTGAAAAACTTGTGTTTTTGAATGTCAATTTAGACTATTCGCGATTTAATAATAACGTGTAATGTAAATGTAAGTACGAGTTGCTATTTCTATTGTTTAGTTTATTTTTCAAGTTATAATAAATAAATCATTAGTTTCTTTCACTTCAATAAATATACACATAAACGATAATAGCCATTATGTTTATTTATATAGGTACTCTCTTACTTAAAACTACTTTTAAACAATTATTGTTACTTGTTTACAAAAATTTAAATTTTTAAATGCATTCATTTTTTTTTGGAATCCTGAGAAAACTAACAAATATTTTTGAAAAATTTAAATGCAGAATAAAAGATTACATTATTACCGAGGGCCGAAAGTTCCTTAGAATAAACAAAAAGGTTTTTGAATGAAATATTTGAAATTAAAATTCACACTAATTTTTTTTTTACCCCTATAACTTATTAAAATATACATTATAGAAGTTTTCAGGGACTTTCGGCCCTCGGTAATAAGGTATTGTTTCATTCTGCGTTTAAATTTTTCAAAAATATTTATTAGTTTTCTCAGGATTCGCAAAAAAATAATGCATTTAAAAAATATTTTAACGGAATTTTGTACCTACGCTCTTAACGATAAAACTACCACGACCCACCTCTACTAATCGTTACTCGGTCGGCCAAACCAGACCAGACCGACGTTGCCAAATAATTATTGTGTATGAATATTTTTTAATGTGGCGTTATTGTATGCAGTTTATTATTTTATATTGAGAATAAGGCACAATGTGACTTTAAAATAAGCTTACTTTGATGTTTAGATTTTTAATTCGAAAATCATACTTAAAATACGAAACATTAATAAATTTTATTTATATAAAACGATTTCCGAAGTGGAAATTAAAATGTTATATTACACTTATTGTAAAGTAAACTTGTGGCATATTCCCAATAAAAAAAACAGTAAGCTGCCATTTAAATCAATTTCACCCAAATTGGATTATCTTAAAACATTGTTCAAATGCAAAAAAAAACAACAGGTCAAATAAATCCAATAAGTTTGGCAACGTTGAACTTCCCCTTTCCAGGCATGCATGTTTGGAGATATAAATGGCGGACCTAATATACCTCTCTCTTTCTAAACAGCTGTTTCTCACTCCATGTCACGTAAGGTCCATACCGACCATAAACTTTTTCCTACACTGTATACGCCATCTAATAACATCTATATCTATATATAATAGCATAATAATAAAAAGAGAAATCAAACGATTTCTACCTGGCGAAATCGAATTAAAATTTTGACCACCGTGCTTTCTAAAACTTGAAGCAAAACAGCGAAACAAAGCAAACAGCTTGATAAATAAAACGACAAGGGAATCTAAGATTGCATTCCACATGTCGTTTATCATGGTCAAAATTCGTAGTGAATTTAATTTCTGGTCCAGGTAGAAATCGTTTGATTTCTCTTTTTGTTATTAGATGGCGTAGTTACGTCCGTATATAGTTATTTTATAACTATTGTCTAAGACGAGAATAGATTTTATTTCGATCCAGAGAGGTGGCTATACTGCTCTGACGAGATCTCAAGAGGTCGAAATACGTATAAGTATGAACTCTGTATTGAAACAAAAATCTAGTACCGTCTTTATATTTTATTTCTTTACTCCATTTGGAGTATCAGAAATTGAATTCACTACGAATTTTGACCATGATAAACGATATGTGGAATGCAATCTTAGATTTCCTTGTCGAGTTATTTATCAAGCTGTTTGCTTTGCAAGTTTTAGAAAGCACGGTGGTCAAAATTTGAATTCGATTTCGCCAGGTAGAAATCGTTTGATTTCTCTTTTTGTTTAAACTTTCTATTTTATTGAAATCTAGTTCCAATTTCCAAATAAACAAGTACATTTTTCATAACGTACTTAAATATGAATCCATGTTATAACTTACTTGGTAACCTGCCTAACTTAGTTGGTATTGTCTAATCATTTTTGAGCTTAGGTACAAAATAACTACGTTAAATGATTAACCATTCAAAAAGCTTTATTTTAAGCAAACATTCATTATCTACACTGCATACTACTATCCATACAAATAAAATCTTCAAACTAGGGATTTTGTTGATATTACCGTAAGGAGTTGTCATTTTGATAGTGAGAAATTAGTTCGGCTGTTACATAATAGATGGGAAAATTAATTCACGTGTCATTTAGTAGAAAGGCAGCAGTGATTTATTAAATGGCGACAGATGTGAGTTTGCCGAATTTAAGAAAAATCTTCAAAACATTGAAAACGAGTTTTGTGGTTATGCCTTAGACCAGTGATTCTCAACCTGTGGTTTGCGGACCCCCTGTGGTCCGCGAACGGTTTTCATGTGGTGAAATGACTGTTCACAGTCATTCAATGTCATTTTATGACTGTTCACGGAAGTGAGGCATCATTCTCAACATTATATGTCATCAAGAATAAACACAGAAACAGGTTGCTAAATTTGAATGCTCCTATGAGACTGGCGTTAACTTCTTTCGAGCCAAATATTGAAAAACTTTAAAGTGAGAAGCAAGCCCAAAGAAGTTATTACCATCTTAATTTGGCGCTATCTATGACTTTTTATATCTCTTTATCTTTCACTATGTATTTTATTTTTTTATTTTGTAAATAATAAATTCATTAGTAAAACTTCAGTGTTCATCTCATTTTTCCTATTATTGGGAAATATTAATAATAATATCCAAGTGGTCCGCCAAGAATTCTGAAAGGTACAAGTGGTCCTCAATGGTGAAATGGTTGAGAACCACTGCCTTAGACAATGAAAGAGAGTTCTTTTTCCTTGTTCAAGGATTATGCAGTAACGATATAAATACGAATCACGTGGTTTTATTTAGTAAAGAGGCTCCACCCAGTAAACATTTTGATCTCGTTTGACATTTAATCATGATTGTATAATGTCAGTGCCTTAAAAATATAATTATACCATTTGTATCCTTGGCACCGTGAAGTTATATAATCGTCGTTGAAAGTTTTAAGGCCCAAAACGTCTCAAAATGGTTACTGGGAGATTATAATGGGTTTTTACATAATACATAGATTATATAAGCTACAGCATGTCACATCATGCATGGCTTATCAAGAAACAATTTCAGTTTTATTCACTTTTTGATTAGACAGAGATTTTGTTTATATTACATTAGCTTTTCCTATTCTCATAATTTTCGACACAAAAAAGAATGAAGAAAAATATGATTGTTTATTAAATTTTAATTTGAAAAAGCAGTAAACTTTTAAGATTAATTAAGAATATGTATAGTAGGATAAATACACTTTTTAGTGTTTACATATAAGAGGTCTCCCAATAAGAATGTCCTAATGTTTTTTTTTTTAACGAAAACGGTAAAAATTGCTGTAAATCAAAAGAAACTTTTATTGCAAAATATAATGGATAACAATTATGTTTCGAATAATACATCATTCAAATGTCCACCGCGACTACGTTTGCAGGAGCGAATCCGATGAACCCAATTTTCGGTCACTTTATGCAAAATATTAGCATTAATCTCACGAATGATGTGCTCTATGTTCCTCTTTTTTAAGTCTTCAATAGATTGTGGTTTGTTCAGATATATTAATGACTTAACATAGCCCCATAAAAAATAATCCAACGGTGTTAAATTGCAGCTTCTTGGAGGCCAAGCATCTGGTCGAAGTTGCTGAATTCTCCTGGGGTCTCTGGCATCAAGAGAAATCAATGTTTCCGGGAACTTTTCCTTTAATAAATCAATGGTTGGGGCAGTAGTGTGACATGTGGCACCGTCCTGTTGGAAAAACATGCCATCCAAATCCATTTCATCCAACTGAGGCCACAAAAAATCCGTTATCATCGTTCGATACCTTTCACTGTTGACTGTTACACCATATTCGAAAAAATAAGGTCCGATGATGCCACCATGCCATAAACCACACCAGACAGTGACTTTTTCTGAATGCAAAGGCTTCTTAAGAATCTCATGTGGATTATTTTCACTCAAAAAACGAAAATTTTGCTTATTCACAAAGCCGCTTAACTAGAAATGAGCTTCATCGGAAAAGATTTTTTTTTTGGAAAAATCGCGCCATCATTTTCGAGTTTTCTAGAGCCCAATAAGCTTATGATGGTCAAGTGACTTCGGTTCTTGAGTCAGAATAATCTTGTAAGGGTGTAGGCCTAAATCTTTTCTCAGAATTCGCCAAGTTGTCAGTCTGGTGAGTCCAACTTCTTGAAAACGACGATTTACGAGTAAATTCACGTTCAGACTTTTCCACGATTCGACGAATTACACGCACATCAGGACGTTGATTTGGTCAATAATTTTCACGTAATGCACGATAGGTATTCACAAACGAACGATTATTAGCATAACATTTTAGGATAATTTCCAAACGTTGTTCAAGCGTATATCTTGCCCTGATAATTTGTTAGAGTATACTAAATACAAAGGTTAACAAGTGACAGTTCTACCATTTTCAAAATGGCCGCTCTGACCTGAATGAATACTGACTAATAATGAATGAATCTGACCTCTGAATACTTATATGAATTGTTAAAAACTATTCAGTCAATCGATATTACGAAACAAGACGTATACATTATTTAAAATGGTTATAAAACTAATAAACAAAAATAAATTTTTATTTAAAATTTTATAAAAGGTATATGATAAAATACCCAAACGGGCTATATCAAATTTACAGAAATTTTTCGGAATGTAAATTCAATCATCAGTGTAACCTGAAAGATAATATAACCACTTTAATTAAAAAGACAGTAAAATTTGAAACGTTGACTAAGGTTAATGCAAAATGTGGTTAATACTTACGAAGTATACATGCTATGAGCCACTAAAATATGTTAATTTAAATTTTTGTTCATTATATATTATTAAAAATTAAGATGTTTAAGCTACCGTTGGAATTGCTAACATGGCGACGTATGACTCTACATAAGGTTACTTGGTCCTGAGACAAAGTTTCTACGAGGACCTGTTGATAACAACAGATAAAAATGACAATATTGACATGTTAGGACGGATGTCGGAACAAAGCAGTTAGTGCAACTTATGGTAGTTGTCTAAATATGACAGAGGAATTGGTTCTTAGAAGTGAATGAACCAGATTAATTGTTTCTTGTTTGGGGACAGAGGTAAATAGATTGCTAACATCAAATGAGAGCATAGTAATGTTGGGGTGAAGATTAATCTGTTGTAGGTTATTGACTAGATCTAATTCCAAAGACCCCATCAATTATATGAACAGTAGTGGTGTTTATAGACTAAAATGTTCAGATTGTGATGCCACCTACATAGGAAGAATATGTAGATCATTGTCTTCACGCTCTCTAGAGCACACAAAAAGAGAAAATACTTCCACTTTCTTTCAACATCTTAAAGAACATAACAACACCCTCAATATCCCAGAAGACGTTTCACTTATTCATAATATCCCTCAAAAAACTTTCTCAAACTAGACTTATATGAAGTCCTAGAAATTATTAAAGAAAAACAGAGAAGTCCAAATTGTGTTAATCGTCATGTCTCATTCAATCGAGAGTAATTCTCATTTTACTTCTGCATTAGTATTTAGATTTTTCGTTCTTCTCTTGTCACCTATTAATCCTCCTTAGTCCTCTCAAACTTTTTTCAATATATCCAACTCCCCATCTTTCCCTACTTCTTTCTAGGAATCTAAGCGTCAAGTCTGACCCTATACATGATATTCTCCATGCTCCTTTTCGACAAACTAAATTCAGAGATTATTCCACTTCCTCACTAAATCATTCATTAACATACATCTTCACCTAATTATCCACATATCATCACCTTTTCATTCTATTTTTACTACACCTTATTTTACTCATCCATTTTTCCCTCAGGTTTTGGTTTCGGATCTCTGAAGACTTCAGCCTCTTGTAGAGTCTTATCTCTTTTCACAACAATATTAAAACATCACATATCTTTAGTTAAATTTAACAGAGCCACCTACAACCCAACTACTCTTGTAGTTTTTACATATCTTTACAATACACACCAAAAGCCTATTAACTTCATCTACCTACCTTAAGCTCAAAACTTATAACTCATCCTTTTTATATTTCTCAGGTACCAAACGTTCATTTTAACATATAGGGCCTTTTTCTTAAGTTATAACTTGAGCAATATATGAACAATACAATACAAAACCACCTTTCAGCCATCAATTTTCTGTTTGTCTTGCATACTTGTCAACACATACAAACAACTAACCATCTTTATTCTTCACACCGAACGAGTAATTTATGTTCATGAACTTATAACTTAAAAAATCTTTTATATTTACCAGGTACCAAATGTTGTTTTTTGACATAGAGGGCCTTCCATGCTTAAGTTGTAAGTTAAGTACTACATGAACATTACATTACAAAAGCATTTTATCATATTTAAATTTCATCTCTACAGTATATTCAAACATATCATTTACTATATAATACTAATAATTACTCCTTAATAATAAAGTTTATAGAACCATCTTCCAGCATATGTCTTTTTTCCATTTTCTAGGTACCAAATGTTGCATAACATACAGGGCCTTTTGTTAAAATCTTTAGTTAAGAACAAATAAATTCAGACTTATGTATGGCTGGTTGTCTATCGATACCCACAAAATTTGACCGTACTTCAGTCTACCTACATTAATTTATAAAACAATTTTTTCAATGTTCTCAACATAAATATAGGACAAATTCACATTACAAACTACAACATTGATGGTTGCTACTGTTATATTATTTTTATTTTAACTTATTCAATTTTAAATATTGCTGGCTTCTGTCATATTTAGACAACTACCGTAAGTTGCACTAACTGCTTTGTTCCGACATCCGTCCTAACATGTCAACATTGTCATTTTTATCAGTTGTTATCAACAGGTCTTCGTAGAAACTTTGTCTCAGGACCAAGTAACCTTATGTAGAGTCTACGTCGCCATGTTACCAATTCCAACGGTAACTTGAACATCTTAACTTTTAATAATATATACTACTACTACTAAGGATTTCCACAGTTTTCACTGTCTTCCTTCACTCAACCGTTTTCTCCAATTTTCCCTGTCATTCCAGTCTCCATCTCGCAGGGTTATTTTCTCCATAGCCTCGTCGATTTCGTCTCCGTATTATATATATTCTCTTTTTTGTCTTTATCGTAATGTTCTTATCCCACAGCACTGAATTTAGTTGTCTTATACAGTTTCTTGTTTGTCTTAGTCTGTTGTTTATATCTTCTTCTGTTGTTCCCTGGTTCGATATTATGGTTCCTAAATACTTGAATTTATCTGTTCCATTTACTTGTCTTCCCTCGTCTATCTCTAGGTTTCTCATATCCTTGTTTTCTGTTGTTAGGTGGTTTTCTCTAAGTTTATTTCCATTCCGTTGTTTTTATATTCTTCTTCTAGTTTTCTGAGCATAAAGCTGAGATCTTCTTCATCTTGTGCGATGACTACTTGATCGTCGGCAAAACTTAAGGTGTATAGGTATTCGTCTCTTACTGGTATGCCCATTTAATAATATATAATGTAACAAAAATTTAAATTATTAACATTTAACGGGGTTTTACCCATATATTTTAGTGAGTCATATCATGTATACTTCGTAAGTATTAACTACATTTTGCATTAACCTTAGTCAACATTTCAAATTTTACGTTCTTTTTAATTAAAGTGGTTATATACTTTTAGTTACACTGATGATGGAATTTACATTCCAAACACGTTCTGCAAATGTGATATAGCCCGTTTGGGTATTTTATTATATACTTTTTATAAAGGATTTTAAATAAAAAAATTTTGTGATACATGGTATACAGCCAGCTACAGGAACTTAGTTTCCTAGTGGATGATACACAACACTCAAAATCAAAACAGCAAATTAACCTCAAAGATAAATAAACAACAACAGGGTACAAAAATTACATCGAATGATCCAATTTGAAAATTAGAATTTGTGAAACTTTAACCAAACCTTCAACTTATAACTAATATCAACTTACATTGAAGAAACTGCCGATTGAGAGCGAACTGTACCGATCGTAAGTTCTAGTACTTGACATAGCTGGCAACAATGCCGCCGTTCAAAGAATTAAATTTCGGGAAAATTAAAATATTAAAATTTGATGTACGTGCTGCCATCTACTCAAATAATTGTTAAACGTTAGTTTATTTGAATACCACTCATTTTAACTGCGGCGTGAACATACCTCCTTAATACTTTTATAAGAATCTTTTATTTTAAAAAAATCTGTAAATGTTTGAAATTTTCCTAACCTAAAATATTGCTTCGTTTTGCCGATTTAAATTGCATTAAATTTATAAATAAAAAAATAAATATATTTACCTCCGTTGTAGGTGGATAAGTAGGTACGAGATGGCCCACCAAAGTAGGAATATATTGAGACCAGAAAGCTGATTCGGTCTGTCGAAAGTTCCACATTATTGAAGAATTATAAGTTGTATTCAAATTTAGATATTTTAGCTGTCCGTGTTTAGATTCTTCAAAATGTAGCCCTAAAATTTGAGTATGAGTAGGATTTCCATATCTAGCAAAATCCGAATATGCCTTCATGAAGAAGTGACTCATATTTCTGTCGTTTCTCGTCCACTGATCACGAACAAATCGTTCTTCGGAAGGTAACATTTCAATATCTAAGAATGGCGCTCCACATAAAAGGTAGTGCTCGATGTCATGGGGAACTTTTCTCCATTCGGAAAGGTTAAATGATTCCACAGTAGTATTTAATACGTACATATAGACTGGTACATTTTGTTCAATCAATAGTTTTACCATTTTATCATTTGGAGCAGTGTATAAAAAGTCAGAAAGTAGCTAAAATAAAATAGGAAGCTATAGTAAACAAAAATTTACAGAATGGTTTGGGTTTTTAGGACCCATCCAATTTACAATTAACCCTTTCCAGTCAGATAATCCCATTTGGGATCATAGCAATGTGCTGTAGCGGCAAAGGAAACTACTTATGTCGATTTGGCGAACGGCATTGCGTTGCCTCACCTTCTTACTAGATGACGCTGCATTAATTTATTTGACAATTCTATCAGTAAGCGTTAGTCACATTTCAATGTAAAACTTCGTAGTGAAACAATGATCATCAATTCATTGGAAATTTCAAATTATTTTAAGGTGAGTAATTGAACCAGTAATTGCACGAAAAAATGTATTTTACTTCTTACATTGATTTTATTTAATAATTTGCATCATAGCTTGTTCATATTTACAAGATTGTTTATGTAAACATTATAAATATCAATGAATCCAAATGGAATCATTGGGCCATTGTGGAGGTCTCTAAATGGCATCATTGGGAAGTCGTGTGAATTTTGTTACTGTCAATAAAATACAAAAGTACAATATACTTTTTTATTTCAGATGGATCTTGTGTTCAAAACTACCAAAATCAAACTTTCTTTTCGGGAATTGCAAAATCTGTCCCAGGAAGAGGTGATTGGTCTTCTTGACGACTCTGATATCGAATTTGATGTTAATGAGGAAGAGACTTTGGAAGAAAAAATGATTGAAGCAACTAAAATAGAGTTATTATTGGAAAATATTATTGAAGATAGCTTGAACACCTAAGTTACAGAGAATATGGAAGAAAAAACTGTTGAAGAAATTACAGAAGGACCACAGACAAATCATGCCAAAAAAAGCATAGAAAAACCAACTTGGACAGACAACAATTTAATTGATGTAAACGGCGAATACAGTGGTGATTTTTCGGTTGATGAAAATATTTATACGCCTTTTCAATATTTTAAAATGTTTTGTGACAATGATATTATTCAAAATTTTGCTGAGCAGACAAACTTGTATTATGTGCAAAAAGACAGTAAAAATATTGATACAAATGCAGTAGAGATATAGCAGTTCTTAGGCATACAAGTATTGAGTGGAATTGTTCGCATTCCTTCGTATAGAATGTATTGGGCAGAAGAAACGTGATATAATACGATAGCTGATATTATGTCACGTAATCATTTTGATAAACTGCGAGCATATTTTCACGTCAACGATAATTTGAAAGTCTCGTCTAGCAACAATGACAAATTAGATAAAGTAAAACCTTTCATTGAAAAAGTTCGGCAAAACATGAATAAGATAGAACCTGAGGAATTCAACAGCATCGACGAGTTTATTATATCATTCAAAGGACATAGTAATCTAAAGCAATATATAAAAAATAAACCTCATAAATGGGGCATAAGAGTTTCTGCAAGAGCAGGATGCAGCGGCATACTATACGATTTTGACATATATGTGGGAAAGGAACAGTCCAAGATGATCATCAGTCCAATCAAGTCTTGGGAAAGACTTAGTGGTAAAATCTTAGTCTTAGTGGGAAAATAGTACTGAAGTTGGTCAGAAATCTGCCAAGCCACATGAATTTCAAGATTTTCGCGGATAATTAGTTCACATCTTATAATCTACTTATTAGTCTGAAAGAACGGGGCTTTCTTGCTGCAGGGGCTGTAAGAAGTGACCGGCGTGCAGAATTTCTGCACTTCTTCAGTTCTAATGATTGTAAAGTCATATATAGATGTCAAACAATTCAAATGCATATGTTGAGATGTTATAAATACATTAAATAAATACAATATAAGTTATCTTAAAAAAATTACATTCAGAATTATATTTAAAATTTATACAAACATTGAAAAGTTACAAAATGTCACAATATGTTAACAAGAAAAGTATAATATAATACAACACTTCTATTCTATCGCTGATGTAAAATATTTCGAAACATGAAGCCAGGAGAAAAAGTACCTTGTTTTTATTGAGCTCAGCGAACAATTTGAAAAAACTATTTTTATTGAAAAAACATGGAAGTTAACTTTATTGTTAGATACACCAAAGTAATTAAAAGAAAAAAAAAAGGAACTATTTTTGATAGATAGGGATCAACTATTCCGAAAAGCAAAACAAACAATAAAATGGCTTTGGAAACCAGTCTCTGTATGAAGAATTAACTGATGACAAAATTACTAATTTGCAGGACAGAATAGAAAAGTCAATTTGATTAAAATCTAATTAAAAGAGGGTTGGTAATAAAATGTAAGGATGACCATTGCTGGGGGACCATGTGGTTCCTTTTGGAAAGGATTTTACATCGAAGTGTGATGTATGAAGATTGCTAAAGTTCTCATTGAAATGAATTGAATCATTCGATGACTCCTGTATTGTGAAAGCATCTTTTGTTTTTGTGTAAATCTTCGATACCGTTTTCACATTTTTGGTTGTAATTTTTAAGCCACTAACATTTTTTGAAGATGTTCATTAGCTTAGGTGTCAGAACTGGAATGTAGGGTAGGCAACCATAAGTTATTTTAAATGGTAATATTGATGTGTTATGTGTCAATGTCAATTGTCGGATCTCATTGTTATGAAAATTTTGGTTGACAGAAACTTGCGAAGGAAAAGGAGAACCGAAAATGAGTTTATTTAACAGTCCTATGGGATAAGAATTCTCTTGTAGTATAGATCTCAACTTTTTTAGTCCCTTGTCCCTGAATTCAATGTGTGACAAGGTGATAACCCTAGTTTTTAGAGTCAAAACCAAATTTGTTTTCATCTTAGACAGATGTTGAGAATAAAAGTTTATGAAACGGTTACTAAAAGAAGCTTTACACAAAAACAAAAGACCCAATATCCAGGATTTCTATATATATATATATATATATATATATATATATATATATATATATATATATATGTATATATATATATGGTGGACTTAATTATCTCTTAAATGGGTGGTCCGCATTAAAAAAAAGAGGAATACACTTATTGCCAGATTTATCATTTTTCTGATAATTAAATACAACACTACTCAGAAGAATCAAAACATTCCTACCTGTATATATTCATTTCTTATGTGTGTAACATTATCTGGATCAGGCCAATACGTATACATATACTTTATTGCATCGAATATTCCATTGGGATTTAA
Organism: Diabrotica balteata; assembly: GCA_918026665.1. Classification (NCBI taxonomy): domain Eukaryota; kingdom Metazoa; phylum Arthropoda; class Insecta; order Coleoptera; family Chrysomelidae; genus Diabrotica; species Diabrotica balteata. The sequence continues at coordinate 65,168,479 of OU898285.1, forward strand.
AGTGTAGTTGTATCTTAAAACCAGCTCTCTTACTTTTTGATCAAAAAAAATCTTGATTTATTCTGAAATTGGGCTCCAATGTTTTGTTGGAAGCTAAAAATTGTAAGATATATATATATATATATATATATATATATATATATATATAATATATATATATATATATATAACAATTGTAGTATTATCTACTTCAATATAGGGTATTGTTAGTATAAATATATTCTTATAAATATTAAAAAATATTTACTTATAAATCCAGCTGCCTCTTGTAAGGTAACACTTGACATATACCGCAAACCTTGGTTAAATGACCTCTTCTTGATTAGAGTTTCAACATTGTCACTGATAAAATGCCAATCTTTTCTATCCCATCCTTCATAGTCAGGCACTGTCACATTCATTTCTATGACAGGTGCCCAAGGAAAAAGGCCTACCTCAGGCGGGAATTCAGCATTACCTATTTCGAAAGCACTTCTAGAATTTTTAAGACAATTTACCAGTTTCCATGATGATTCTATACTACATCCAATTTGTCTTCCAAAAACTCTACTGGTATTCTGAGCTCTGTATCTGTCAAATATCATTGCCCAATCTGCAACTGCTGAACCACTCTGAAATAAATTAAAATAAATTATGAAAATTCTAGAAGTTTTGTATATTTCTCCCACAATGTATTCAACTTATTATATATTATATTTGAGAAAATTTTCTTACCTGTGCAATGACTTTAGTAACAATATGACTTGTTTGGGGAGCAACCATAAGCAACCCAGCAGAAGCAGCTCCAGCACCAGGTCCAAATAGTGTTATACTATCTCTATCACCATTAAAATGTTCTGCATTGTCATACACCCATTTTACAGCCATTGCTTGATCCAGTATCCCATAATTTCCAGGGGAATTTACATCACCTGTACTCAAAAATCCTAAAGCTCCTAGTCTGTAGTTAAATGTAACAACCACAACTTTGTAGAAGGTAGCCATGATGTGACCAGGAAATGTGTTAGAAGCTCCATGAATGAAGTCACCACCATGAATATAGATCATTACTGGATATTTGTGTCCTGTTCCTTCTGTCTGAAAAATATAATATGGATATATGGAAAATTATGGACAAATTAAATATCGATAATGATCAATAAATGATTACAGAACCAAAAATTATTATTTCAATATAGTGAATTATCTAAATTAGTTGTGGGAATATGGCATTGATGTCCACAACATATTTATAGATTTCAAAAAGGCCTATGGCTCAATTAACTTTAACATCTCCCGGTAAGATTGAAGGCATAGTTTGGAGGAGGTCAAGGCTCGATTTGGGCTGTAGTGCCATTGGAGAGAGAGAATTATCTAAAAACAAAAATTTGGAAGAAAAACTAATTATAATGCAGCTAATAGAAAAAGTAGGAATAAAGAAGCAAACATTGGCACTGGTCTTGAGAAAACCTCTAGTTGAATACCTCGAAATGTTTTGTGAATATGTGTGACTGAATATAAAAAAGGAATTATAGGGGGATAAATTATTCTGTTAAAGAGTTCTTCTTTACATTTCTTTATTACTTCTTTCCATTTTCTGAATCCCAAAAAAGTGGGACATGGTGAACAGAAATCATGTCTGTGCAAGGAAATAAAATTGGTATGAGTCAACATAGAAATACAATTAAAGTTTGTGACTGCATAGTGATTAAGACAATGAAAATTATGAATGTCTTATATAAAATGAAGAATTTATTAAGGTTTTATCAAATAAAGTTAAATATCAAAATGATGTTTAAACCAGGAGTGGTTTTGAACAGTCTATAAAATCCGCAAAATACTTACTATGTCAGGAGTAAAAACATTAAGATACAAGCAATCCTCATCAACATCTCGTATTCCTAAAGTAGCACCTGTGTATCTAGCTGGTTGTGGACATGCTGGACCAAAATCCACTGCCTGCATTAATTGCCAGCTTTTGTGAAGCCTTGGGGGCTAAAATATATATTTTATTTCAATTTTTTATAAAAAATGTACAACGGGCCAAATTGGTATAGTTATTTTTTTAAATAAATGCACATTAATTATACAAATAAAATAGAACAGAATATTATGGGAACAGTAATAAAATAAAACTTAAAATAAAGGGCTGATCTGGTTTTACAAAATCTTATTTTGATGGAAACTGAAAGGGTTTCAATCTAATACATTATAAATTAAGTATTATACAAGCATGTTTACAAAAAATATGGCCATTTTCAATACCATTTTTCAACTCTGAGTGCTAATTTTGCAATAACAATTGATCGAAATAAAAGCTTAAATTAAAACTTTTCCAATGCAGTGTTTTATAATTTTATGGCTATATTTTTTGACATAGACAGGCTAGATAACACAGAATAGGTTTCAAAAATTCACTAATTTGTGCATGAAATTAACCTTTTTTTACCCATTACCAAAAAAAGAAAGAAAAAAGTAAGAAAAAGAAGTATAATTGTAGGAATAAGATAATGAGGAACAATATAACAGTACCAAAATAGGAATAAACACATTGAGAGAAAGTAATTGAAGACTCGAGTGGATAAAGGAGGTAACTAACAAAATTATACAATGGAGAAAAAGCAGATTAAAATTTTAATTTTTAAATATGTTGTGAAGTTGCATTATGTAATTGTGCGTTTTGTTTTAAATGTTTTCGGCGAGTAGATATTAATGTTCCATTTTATGTATGCAACTTTGTTAATTCGCTTTTTGTTTTAAAAACCCAAAATTTTGAAAAAACTACACATACCTCCTTTCTCCATTGAAATTTTTTTACTATACTAGTTGTTTTTTTTTAAGAGTTGTTAAGTCAAGGTAAAATAAAATAAACGAGCTGAATACATACATTTTATTAAAAAAAAAGTTAATTCTATTTGTAAAACAAATAAGTTTCCATATAAAATGTCAAGTAGTAACAGTTTTTCAATAAAAAATGTTTAATTGATTAATTATTATTCTGTTCATTTTCGGTAATAATCGCATTATAATACCATTCATAGGGTTGCTTGACAAACTGAAGCTGACTCTTGAGATTTGCCACTTTTTCAGTAGATAACTTGGCCAGTTTTTTCTCTAATTCTTTCAATCTCGCAATCAACTGGTTGGGTCTGACGCGAGTTCCTAATTATATTTACATCTTTAAAGGGTGTTTGAATCATAGCTCTCTTTATATAAAGAGAATCTATAATTACAAACACGTATTCATTTTATTCCATCTCGAAATGGGACAGTTTCATTTAAAGTAACATTCTTGCGATTAACTAAATTTAAATTCTGGGCCAAATCGTCAAATTTTTGGAAGTGTATACGCATATCTGTGACATGATTTATTTTAATTGCTTAGGTAATTATGATTCTATATTCCTCAGGTAAAAATATATTTTCATGTTGACATAACACTTTTTCGATACGTCCGAAATCTCTATCAGAGTCTAAAAAACTATGTCCAACCTCAGGAAATTTATGGTCAATAGTCTTTACAATTCCTTTTAGTATAAGGTACTAAACACAGACATATGATCAAGAAGTTTTTATTTTGACCTGCGCAAGAGTCGATCCATAGTATCAGATGAGATATAGCATTATCTTGAAAAATATTATTTTATTATGGTTAGTAAGGAACTACATACTTCAGAGCTTCCTCTAAGAGCCATGTCCTCAGTCCATGTAAAAAAGTTAGCCTTTTCTGAAAGTTTTTAATGCAATGTATCCCTAAATTATACATCCACATCTGACGAAGATTAAAAGCCTTACTAGTTGTTAATTTAGGAAGGGGAAGTGTTGGTGGCATATCCATAGTTAGATAACATACTCCATCTTTGTTTTTTTTGCTCACGATCTGCACGTTGTACAGAAAAAGCTGCCTCGTAATTTTTCTTATGTTGCTCATTAGCGTTTCCACTGTCGCAAGTACTACAAGTGTCACTGCGACATTCACCAAATGATATAAATTAATTTTTTTAGGGAATATGTTGCTATAGGTACAGCATTTTATTTGAAAACAAGACGGTTTATTTTCCACAGTGCATTTTTCAAGATATAGTTTATACCTACATTTTTGATATATTTAATGTACAGGCAAGATACTGTTTATTCGGGCTTTTGATTCTGGAGTAATGCGACTGGGTGGCAGGAAACAAGCTAATATGTTCCATAATATATAAATTTACGTATTCTGGCATTTTGTGTGGTCTATTTTCATGCTTCTCTCTTTTGCAAACACTAGGCATTTGCTGATCGTTCTTTAGTTCTTGTTGTAAGTTTTCTATCTTTTTTTTGCCAATTTGAAACAGAGAACAGAATGCTTTTTTACAAACAAATGTTTCTGTAGTATCAATGCAAATTTTATAAATAAAAGATGCAGACCTGCTACGAAAAGCATTTTTTTTTGGCCTTGCTGGTTTCTTAAAACTCATACTCTTAAAGAGATATATATTTTTCATGTCTTCAGTTGCCAGTTGGTAGTAGCCAGAAAATATTTTTGTTCTTTGTTCTAAAGATGTGCTTATTAGTTCTTTTAAATGAACTAGTTCAAAAAAACTATTTCGCAAAAAATGAAAGATCGCGAAAGAACTATTGTAGGACTGAAATCAAAATCCACCCTTAACATAACTGGTTGCCAGATGTCTTTCGGTCTTTTTCTTCGGTTTTCAGTCAGTCTTTCACTACTGTACGGCATACAAGTAGTTCAGATTCAGAACCATTTCTTTCGATCATATGTTTAGGTTTAAATGTTTAGTTAATTTTTCTTTATAATTTATTTTCTTAATCAATCCCTAAAGATGAGTAACAGACAAAATAGATGTTTTTTTATGGGATCATTTCGAGATAAACAATAAAAATCAAAAATCTACAAAATGTAATTACTTTTCATGTAACGTTAGTATTGCAAGTGGTTCACTGGGCCATTTTTCAAGACATTTAAGAATGAAACACCCTGCTATCAATCTCAAATATCTCAATGTTGAAAGATACATGGAAAAAGGACCCAAAAAATCAGAAAATACATTTCAAGAACCTCAACCTTCAACATCAAAATCAGTTTCGCTGGTAGGACAATCAGGAAAGATGAAGAGAAAGCTGTTATAATTCTTAAGAAAAAGCCTGTTCCTATTCCCCTTATTTCTATCAGGGACTATATAATTCGACCCGTTCCATTCAAAATATATGATCTCATTTATTCATTATTTTCTTCTTTAAAAGTTGAGACACAATTTATCATGCAAATCGTTCACAGTGAACTAGTTCTATGAAAATTAATGAACTAGTTTAATTAGTTCAGTTGAAAGAATAGTTCATTTGAACTATTTTAATGGTGAACTACACATCCCTACTTTGTTCTAAATTGATTTTATCATGGCATTTCTTTTTGCATTTTTAACTACAAAGCAAACCAACATTTACACTTTTACATTGTATTATTTGTCCTTTTTGATTTATGTACAATTGACCTAGCTGTCTAGCTTTACTTGCAGTATTTCTTTTCCATAAATTTGGATCACTAGATCTCTTGCTTTGGTTTCTACTTTTTTAAATTATTTTTGTTTCTTTTTAGATAAATCATTAAAAACGTTTTCCTTGTTGTTTTCATTTTGTTGAAGAGATGATAAGGTATTTATCTTCAGTCTTTTTCAATTGTCGGATTTCAATATACAATCATTGTCGGAATCTGTGTCTGTGGTATCACTAGAACTGGGTAAATACTCATCACTTTCAACAAATAATAAGTATTAAATGACAGAAAATAATGTTTTGAGGTCTCATGCTTCATACCTTCTTCAATATTGCTATACCCTGTATGTTGCTGTGAACAACTTATGATTTCACCTATATTTGTGTTAGTTTCTGGGTTGTCCAATGTATTGTGTGTTTCAGATGTGTATCTGATGCACCTGAGGAAAGTGCTTCAATATTAACATCTAATTCTACAATAAACAACAATAAATTATACTCGAACATATCTAAATGCATTAAAAATTACCTTTTAAATCTGATACTCGGGAGGTATTCAATAGTTGCTCAGATACTTCATGCAGGTTTTCTGAAATGTCAGGTTATGTATACCCATACTCAGTAAATAGCTTTTTCTAGTACTTACCATACAACTTTAATGCCATTTTCAACATTAAATTACTTCCGAATGTCATTATCACTATAAATTTAACACTCCACTAAACTAACATAAACTTTTTAAGAGAAAATATTTCTTTAAAAGTGCATGCTCCTTTTCCTATTAAAACATTTTGTTATGGATAAAGGAGACAACTGAAGTCAACATAGTGTCATCTAGTGGATAAGAGAGGTATCTACAAATTTTAGTGAATTAACGAGGCAACTACTGCAGTTACCTTTTTTATCTGTGTGCTTCAATTAAAATAATGTCTCTTATTCCTTTTATGATTTTGAAAGTTTTCTATTTCTTTATATTTTTGCGTTGAAGTCGGTGCTATATGCGATATTGTCACTTGACCCTTTTAACAATGTGAAAAAGTCTATTTTTCAAAAAATGTTAGTTACCTCCTTTATCCACTTGAGTCTTCAATTGATAATATTGAAAATAGAAGACTAAATAGCTGAATTCCAATATAACATTTTTTAATCTCACCTTAAATCTACCTTCAAAAACAGGTGGTTGAGCATATGGAATACCTAAAAAGGCACTTGCAATACCTTGCTGTCTTTCGATGAATTCTGAGCCTGGTCTATATAAGGATTCTGGATCAGGATTGTCAAAAAGGTAAACTTGAAAACCTTGAACAGTTCCATAAACTGTATCAACAAATACATCCCTTAGTTTTTCCCTAGTTTGGTCCCTTTTTTTGCCTTGTAGATCTTCTCGCCAGCCTCCTAGAATTCCAGGTAAAATAGGTTCTGCAATTCCAGCCTATAAATATAAATGATATAGTAAATATTTTAATATTTAAATATTTAAATCAATAATAGCATCTTATTTCCATAGTACACTTTTTTTAAACATTTTAGCACCTGGTTTTTAGTTAAAATTTTAGGAATGTTTATCCTACTTTAGGTATGTACAAATAGTGTTCAACCCATGTTAAAATAGCTAAATAATAATAATTACTCGATAATAATGATTATTTAAAAATGTAAATATGTAACCACATTATGATTTTACAAAGGATGTCTTGTGTATGCAAATCAACAATGATACTACTAAATTATTGTACAAGGTAGGAAGTAGTGATATAGAATATGTTTTCTTATGTTTATGTGTAAAAAATAGCTTAAATAAAACATCGCTTCATTACTTTGATGAAATTTGATAACTGGTATTAAAACTATGTAAAATAGAATTATTACATGATTACACAATTTCTATGGAATAGACAGGATTACTTAAACATAATTTTTGTACATGCCATTCATTCATACACTGTATATATCATTGTATAAAGGACACAAAGTGTAGTATTTAGTTCATAATGCAGAAAATATTAAAAAATAAAACTACACATTTCTGATGATAATTGACATGACTCATTACATAAAGAAGTACTGTGAGGAAGGATTGATTAATTAAAAGCTATTAAAACTACTTTATGATTAATTCATTGATCTTTTACCGCTATTTTCGGTTTGCTAGGATATAAAATAGATATTACTGTATTAAATAAATATGTATGTCATGATTCATTCTAAAATCTGAAAAAAAAACATACCCTATCATATGAAAATCTTTCATCCTGTCCTCTGATTCTAGGATCTCCTGGCCTTTGGCCGTAATAATTTGAGTTATAATTCTGTCCATATCTTCTCCCTTTATATAAGTATGTAGAACTATGATCATACTCTGGATTATTGGGAATATATGGTGGCCGTGGGCCAAATTCGTCATACGAATTAGGAATGTTTTGTTGATATCCGTTTGAATACCTTGTGTATTCATCGTATTGCCCTCCAGTATCACTTAAACAAAATATTAATAATAACAAAATGATTTTATACTGTTTTCTATAGGGCGGCGCCATTGTTGATCATACTTTGTTTTTGTGTTTAGTGTTTATATTTTGACAAGTGATAACTGAACACAGCACCCAAAGTATACCCAGCGTAAGTGGACTAGGACGGGTGGGGAGAGTGATTTGTATGGGCCCAGCCGTTCGTAGTGGCGACGGCGCTACTAGTCACTTTAGGTGGTGGTGTCATAGGGGAGACGCATGTGAGGTGGCGGAATTTGATTTAGATTGGGACTTGAGACGCCATTGCAAATCAGAGTATATATACTCTGACAGCACCAAAAAAGTATAGATTATAATATAGAAGTATATAGAAGGATTTTTCACTAACATTTTTCAACGTCGGCAAAGGTTATACACAAAACAGTCAAAAGAATAGAAATTGATCATGATTTTAGTACCTTATTTATACCACTAGGGAGCAGTCATATTTCTTTCCTTGTCTAAGGTTTATATTCTTTGACAGCACACTCCCAAGGTAATGAGAATGACACAGAATTCTGTAATAATAATACCTGAAAAGTGAAAATTAAAACTATAAAGTATTTTACATAAGAGTGTGACAAAATTTGACAATGAAAATAACGGTTACAAATTTAATAATTGTACACCTGTGCCACAGAATAAATAACAATCATAATGCCCACTCTTAGACGCCTCCTCTGAAGTTTGTCAGCAAGCGATCGCCATATTTTAGACGGTTGTGACAAGCTAGGATAGAACTGTAATTTAAATTTTTAGAGATTAATAATTTAGTACATAATTTAATCTATTCTTCAACTAAAAGTACGAATAAAATAGTGCATATTATGTCTATAGTTGGCGTAAATAAATTAAACCGGGTTAATTTTTCTATGCACACCAGATAAAATGCCACTGAATAGCACTGGTTCCGACTAAAACATGGCTGACTCCGTCTGCGCGAACGAGATGCGTGTACTTATTTTTTCAAGCAGAGTGGGCATTCTGATTGTTTATTATTCTGTGTCTGTGCGCACTCATTGATCATAATAATCTACATTAAATTATTTATTTTATTTTCTCTTCAAACATAAGCAGGTGTCTGTTTTACAAGATTCTGTAATATCCTGTAAACAGACCTCTACTTACATTTATTTTTCATAGTTGGATTGTTCATCTTAATTGTGTTCAGAACATCGCGCTACAGAGATAGAGCATATAAGTTTCAAAGTCCACAACAAAGAAACACATAGTTCCTGTCATCTAGAGAACAATGATAACAGTCATAAAATAACGTGGTAACAAAGATCTGTCTGTGATATTCTACCTCTACACTCTCTACAATTTTAATAAAATGTCAATAATGTCAAATATGAAAGCTGAATAAATTATAAGTAAAAAATAATACAATATTTGGATTGGTTAAAATTTGTTTTACAGTGAAATTAAAAGCCTCTCTTAGGGTAATATAAATATTTCTGGTTTCTAAACGAAATAAGGTCAGCTTATAAAGAAACTGCGAAAACAATTATATTATATTATGTCTACTGTGGAATACTTTTGGAAATCTAAGGACTTCTTCACTGGTAAGATTAAATATCTCCTCACTGTTAATATTAAATTATGACCATTCACTACGGCTAATTTTTCATAAAATTTAGTAAGCAAAGCTATATTTGCTGTAATAAATCTTGAGGATTTATACATTTTTAAAATCAAGGAATACACAATCAACAATATACAATTCTGTTAGTCTATTATAGGCACCTATCAATAAAATAGAAATTTGTGTGATTTAAGGTACCTACTTATTTAAGCAATGTTTAAAATGCCTAAAAAAAGATAGCATTGTTTTGCCATTTAGTTTATTTTGTTTAAATAATCTCAGTTTTTAAATCTAGATAAAAGAAAGTTACCTGTCAATTGTGTGAAAAAGTTTAAATGCTGGAAATAGAAATAATATATTACCTAATATTTTTAACCATTTAAAAATAAGATGTTAGAAGTAAAGTCTATTAGATTCCTCCTTCCATGTAGGTTATAAGTAAACAATAAGTACATATCTTAACAACTTCACTGCCCCAATGGTAACATATACCCAGAATCTACCACACCCAACATTTTTAATATTAAAGCAACATCTATTTCAGCATCTCATTTGAATCATGGGTGTACATATGACTTTATGTTTGTTTCTCTATGAAAACTCAGTAATATGATAAAAAGAGATCTGTCAAGGTATCATTTTATCTATTGTTTTTTATTTGTCCTGCTCCATAAACTTTTTAACATTTTGTGTGTGAATCACATGATAATATGATGACTATCTGTCATTATCACAGAGCCAAGTCATGGCTCACATTTTAACACTTTAAATGGCAATACTAGGTCTCTTTTTATGTGTTAATATTCAAATGTGGTGTATTAGTCCAAAAAGATTTTTAAAAATGGTAATAATATTATAATACTTACATATTAATATTTTTCAGATGCATGGTGATAGTGCCATAGACACATGTGTGTTATTAAGATTTTCTGCATCCAAAGCTAAACTAGATTGAATAACTATTTTAGTAATATCACTTCCAAAGAAAATAAAATGGGTGACTTGTACTTAAATGTCAATTTGGTGTTAGATAGTAAACCAATCTCAGTTCCTTATACTGCAAATAAGACAACAGCAGAAGATATTTGTATTTATATTTGTAAACAACTGAATATTGGAAACTTGACCCGTCATGTGTTTGGTCTTCGTTTGAGTGGAAAAAATGTTTTCCTTATGTCAGCAGCTACCTTCACTGAAAAACCTTCACCTCTTGACTTTAGAATAAGATTTAAAGTTGCAAATGTATTCAAGCTAAAGAAATTAGATGTCAATACCTATAACTATTATTTCCACCAAGCAAGAAATGATGTTCTAGAAAATAAGATACCAGATATTATTTATGAAAAGTGTAGAAGGGAATTAGTTGGATTAGGGATTACTGATATGTTTAGAGTAATGTTAGAAAAAGACATACCAAGAGAAACTGTGGAGAGTGAATATAAGAAATATATTCCCAGAGAGGTTATAAAGAGGCATGCATTTTTCATCAAGAAGCCAATACATGAAACACTTGGTAAATTACAGAAATCTGATCATGATGCATCATATGTAAAAACTGAGTATTTAAAACAGTTGGAAACATTGGCACCTGAATACTTATCTGAATCATATAAAGCTGTAGTGGATCAAGATGGGTCTATTTGTAATATAATTATAAAAGTTTCTCCTTATCATCCTACAGAACCAGGTGTGAAATATTGTTTGGAATCAAAGAAGGATCAGTGGAATTTAATATGTACAATAGAAGATATAGGTTTTGTGTCTATAAGAGATGATGGCACAACAGAAATTAGTCGTAGAAATGGGATACCATTTTATTTAAAATTTAACTCATTAAGTATACTATATTCATTTATAAGCCTATTAGATGGTTACTATAGGTTAACTTGTAAGTGGACTTTTAACATTTGTAAAGAAGTATATACACCTTCTCTACAAAAGCTGCATTTTATGAAATGTCATGGTCCAGTAGGAGGAGAGTTTTCTTATGCTAAATTAGAAGAAAAAAGGGGAAATAGAGCAGGGTGTTTCATTGTTAGAGAGAGTGAATCAAAATATAATGACTATTACATAGATGTTTGTATAAAAGATAACTTAAAGCCCAGAACATTCAAATTAGAAAAGATAAGTGGTGGTGAATTGATTTTTACTAATGACTTAGCTAATGATTTAACAAAGTATAAGAGTATTCAACAATTAATGTCAGCTTATCAAGATCCTAATGCTTCAGTATACTTGCAGGAGTGTCTACCTCCCTCTGAATATGACATTTCACCACTTCTTCTTTGCAGAAGTGAGACTTTGGTTGGGGATTTATTGACTGACAGCTCTGTGTTAAATTCCATTAATATGCCCACATTACCTGTATGTATAAATTGCAAAAGTTTACAGGTGTTTAAAGGCCAAGAAAAAGAAGGCTTTAGTGGTATAACATTAGTTCATCGGAGTATGTGGAAAATAACTAAAGGTAAAAAAATTGAAGTAGCTATGAAACTTTTAAAGAATAATTATTCAGATCGATATGTGAAACAGTTTCTGTCACTTGCAGGTCAGTGGGCGTTTTTACAATCTAGTTCTATAGTTAGATTGTATGGCATTGCTTTTACTAGTGATATTGCACTTGTTTTAGAATATTTTCGACTAGGTCCTCTGGATCAATATTTAAGAACACATAAAGAGACTGTAAAGCAAGTAGATTTAATTGAAGCTGCAGGCAGCATTGCGTCAGCTCTATGGCATTTAACAGAAAACAATATAGTTCATGGTAGAATTCGTTGTCGTAAAATAATGGTAAGTGTACATGATGAAAATTCATTTATTGTCAAATTAACAGATCCAGGAATTCACACAGAGTATACACCTTCCGAAGTTCATTGGATTCCAATAGAATGCTATACTAATCTCAATTATGCCAAAAGGTCTGTAGAAGCTGATGTTTGGGCATTTGCTACAACTCTGTGGGAAATGTTTATGTACGGTGAAGAAATTAAATCATTTAAATCTAACGACCACCTTCAAGCTATGAGATGGTATGCCAGTGGTAAAAGATTACCACAACCTCCTATTTGTTCCAGCGAAATATACAGTCTTATGAAAGAATGTTGGGATAACGATCCACACAAAAGAAAAAAGCCGCAAGCAATTATGCGAGATGTTAATCAAATTTTATATCAAGTATACAATTCTAGAAGAGTGCATTCATATGCAAAAGTGTTTAGTAAAGCTGACAGTCAAAGTTTAAGTGGCTATTCTGTAAATAGTTCCAATATTACAGAAAGTACAATACTTTATAATGATTTAATAAACAGTACTCATATATCAAGTGATATGTCAGACTATAACAGTTTATCAGACAGTACATCTCAGTTAAAACTGATCAACGATGATATCAGTTTTGATGAGTCTTGTACATATGAATTTTCAACCATATTTTCAAATCTAAATCTTTCCACAGCCACTACGTCTCTAGATAGTCTCAACACAATGCAAACTGTTTTTGAATTGGATGATAACTACAATGTAGTTCTTCAGGGACGAATAGGCCAAGGATTTTATGGAGATGTGTTTCAAGGAATGTTAGAATTTGTAGATAGTCAAGATGGAGAGCCTAGAAAAGTGGCAGTTAAAAAATTAAAAGCATCTTCTGTCTCTTCATGTTTACAAGATTTTGAGCGAGAAATTAATATAATGAAATCTCTAAAGCACCCGAATATAGTTGAGATCCTTGGAGTATTACGAGAACCAGAAATCTCACTTGTAATGGAATTTGTTCACCATGGATCACTTCAAAGCTACTTAAAAATTCATAAAGAATCTCTTACAGAGGTTCAGCTCCTAAAGTATGCATTAGATATTGCTAAGGGAATGGAGTATCTAGGAACAAAGAATATTGTTCATAGAGATTTAGCTGCTAGAAATATTCTTGTAGTTGATGAGAATCATGTTAAAATTTCTGACTTTGGGCTGGCTCAAGTAATAGGTACTAATGATTACTATATTGTTAAGACACCTAATAGAGAGTTACCTATTAAGTGGTATGCACCAGAAAGTCTTCGAGATGGTAAATTTTCAGTGAGATCTGATATTTGGTCTTATGGTGTTACTATGTGTGAATTATTTAATTTTGGTGAAGAGCCTATGTTAGCTCATATGGACGAAAAAATGCAGGCTCCACAACAGCAAATTTTATTGGCAGCCTTAGAAAAAGGTTCACGATTCCCACCTCCACCAAAATGCCCTGCTACTGTTTATGTTAGGATAATTCATCCATGTTGGATGGCAGATCCGCATGAGAGGCCAATGTTTTCTACTTTGATTTTAGAAATTACAGATCTTATGTCCCAATTTTGATTGTATTTGGGAATTAACTTTTTAACTTGACTGAGCTTTAAATAAAAATAGTATATTTATATATGCATTAGTTATACAATTTATATATTAGTAATGGTTGAAAGATTGGCTTTTCTCATAGTTTGTTATTATATTTTTTAATATAATGAAAAGTGTTTTGCCTTGTTCTAATATCCACAGTTAACCGTTGCTACTATATGTTGAATTATTAGTGGTGTATACAATTGACGATGTTGTTTTGGGTTTTGAATCAGACTGACAAATGTAATTTATGTGTTTAATATAAGAATTATATAAAACAGTTTTCAACAATCTTTAAATTATATTTATAATGTGTTAAAACTTGTACTTGTTCTGGAATATATATTTGTCAATAATCTGTTTACTTTCCTATCCCTAAACATCCAATTCCTTGCATTATCTTTCACAGCTGCGATATAGCCGGTACAGTCTTGTAGAAATTGTTAATGTTTGGAAAATATTAGTATTAACTTTTCTAGAATTACATCTGTAGCATATTTAATGATATATTGTTTCCTGTGCAACTGCAATATACATTATCAACGACAGGAGCAGACTTAGATATGACCTCATATCGTTTTCATCAACACTGATGATCAGTAAAATTGACATAGTACTCTACAAATTTTTTTCAAATAAAGAATCTTTAATTTAGAACAAAATTAAATGGTTGATAATGTTAGTTCATGTAGATGATGTGGAAAGAAAAGTCTTACCTATTATCAGGCCTATGAAACTAAGAAAGGAGATAAAGAAAAAGTAGTGTTATCACCATCAAGTCCCTCATCAACCAGTTATCTATTTTTAAAAAACGGACACAGAATATATAATAAAGAATAAATAACAATAGCTGTTTTAAAAGCGAATGCCATTAGAATATAGAAATTAAGAATAGAGCAAGATTAAAATGAATCGGATCAAAAGGAAAGGATAAAAATAAACTGGTGTAAGATAAGTTGAGGGAGGCCAGGCCCCGAATTGGGCTGTAGAGCCACAATATGGATGTAGGAAAGTTAACTCTGTATCAACGGCAGTGTTTTTTACATAGCTAGATCAGCTGTTGCTGTGTTTTGTGGTACTAGCTCTATTTTCCCATTTAGAAAGAAAAATTGTTGAAAACTAAAATATTACTACTCGTTATTTTAATCCAAAGATTACTCTGATTAGGTTTTTTTGATGGTTCAATATATACAGGGTGAATTTTTGGATCGGCATTGATCGATAATTTAATTATGGTACAGAATTTACAAAAAAAATATTAAGAAAAATTTAGTTAATGATTCTGTAGGCTTTGATAATATGTCGAATTCTATAGAGGGTGATTAATAATTACAATTAACAACAAGCCAGGGCCATCTATTCCGAAGTGCAAATTCGCGTTAACCTTGCGCAGCGACGTCACTCGCAGCTTAGTATTCACATTGCTCTTAATTGTATACATAAGCACTCGTAATTTAGTCATCCTAAATATGGATATTTTGCATATTATTTTACTGTCTTCATACATTTTAAATAAAAACGAATGTTTATAATGTTTTCTTAGTCAAATATATTTAATTTTTATGCGAATTAGAACAAATAAGGTATTAGTATAAAAATATAGCTACTTATTTAGGTACCTACATACTTCCACTTTTTATAAACTTTTAAGAAGGAACAAAATTTTTATATTATACATAATTGGTAAATATATAGTTAAGTTTAAATACTTAAAACAACCGTCACTTACACAAGTCAGATGCCAATTTTGAAAATAAATATTACGATCGCGTTAATATTCTTGCTAAATAACTATATATAAAGCAGTTTTAAAACAATTTGCGTTTAAAAATATAATACTATATACATTATGCAATAGTTTTTTCTATTTTTCTTTTATTAGTACGTGCTAAAATAATTTTTTTATTAAAATCTTTTATACGGAAGTACATACGCGATCGAAAAAATATTTTCTTAGCATCTTGAGGACAATCAATATTAATACTTGCAGATAACAGACTTGAAACATATTGTTTGCCAGTAAATATGGTATCTCCATTAAAGTTTTGAAAAATTTGCTCCAGTTTTTCCAAATGAGCCATAAATTCATTAGAAGGTTTACATAGTCCACCTTCTGTCAAATGATTGGTCCAGGTGTAAGACGTCGAACTTAGGTTAGTTAAATTTGGTAACTTGCCTTTAAGCTTGCTACAAATAAATCCTCCTAAATGTTCTAGTCCATCATATCTTAAATCATCGAGTTCTTCACAGAGGACTATGTCATCTCCATCCGTGGGATTGGTGTCAATGATTGTTTTTTTTAAAGCAAGCTTTTCTACCATACTACCGCTCATAGTTAATGTAGGAGTACCATCGTCTTCTACATTACAGTAATCTGAAAAAGCACCTTCATTTTTTCCCATTAAATAAGAACGCAGTCGGTATTTAAAATCTAAAGAAGTTGGATGATCGTTCAAACCACCTTTTGCTCTTATGACTCCAAAAAAATTCTCCAAGGGATCTTGGTTTAAGCGTCTCGTCAAAAGGTAGTTCATATTATAGCGTTTGCCTACATCTTCAAGCAGCAACTGCAGAGCCTTATTTGATATAAGAATACCTACAATGTTTTGTAAAATGTTATAAATGTGTTTTTACTTTAATATACTGTGTTACCTTTTTGGAATGGAAGCAATGATTTCTTGCCTTTAACGCGCATTGTTGAAATCATGTCAGACATTCTATTTAAAATATCATTTTGGGTTTCTAACTCCAAACCATATGCCCGGTTTCTGGTTCGAGTGTCGCTCACAGGAACGCTAACATTAAATACGTCAAACCAATCGTTCACCTATAACAAGTTAAAACAAATTAGTAATTAATGTTTACCTTACAAATTGTAACTCTTACTAGTTTAAAAAGATCTGCCAATTGTGTCCAATTTGTATCTTGATTAATGAGACCAAGCATGCCGCACCTACTAATAGCCTTCGATACCGTATGGGAGAATAATTTAGCGGCATATTTTACTTTCTGTCTTTGAGCTCCTCTCACATTAAGCTTTTCTTTATCCGTTTTGTGGGTAATTTTTAAATCAGAACCTGTTGTTGCATCGAGAACAGATTCAACACAGTCCTTATTCAGTTCTAGTCCATTAAAAATAAAACCTTCATCCACAAAATGATTTCTGATAAGCTTTAATAGGTGTGGCACGTCAGCAAAAACATAAACATTTTGACCATTGTGTGGGTTTTTAAAATAAGGTTTGGATTCTGTAATTTCCAATTCTGTGTGCAGTCCTCTATTTCCACCCCCTAAATCACAAACCATAGCTACTACTTGGAAACCTAGTGAAAATTTATAAGTAAATATAAGTGCCTAAATATGGTATGCTGCTACTCACCTGCTTCTTCTACAAATGTAATAATCTCAGATAGGATAGAAGAAGTCATTTTTGTGTCATAATTGTAATAGACAGGCTGTTTCCACTGTTTAAATAAACCTGTCAGCATTACGACTTGCACATATGCAAATGGCTGTAATACTTGGTCTTCAGATTTATCGTAGACATACTCTTTTTTGATTTTCATTTCATCAAATAATAAAGTACAAACTTTATCTTTCGTGCTAAAGCTGGAATATTCCACAATTTTAAAAGAGTTTTTTAATGTACCAGGCTGTATTTTAATGTTTTTCAACCAAGATTGCAATGTAGATACTGCTGGATACGGAAAATGTCTTTTTATCATGAGTCTGTAAGCTCGAGGTCCAGCTGAATATAATGATATGGCTTTTGAAATTTCGGATGTAGACCACAATATTCGTTTGTTATTTTTAATTTTTTTAATTTGATTTTTCGAAAAAATATTTTCTACGGCCGAAATAGTGTTTTCCAATGCAGACACCTTTGCTGTTGCCGCATTTAGTTGTTGCTTTAGAAGTGAAATTTCATTAATCAGTTCTTGATTTCCGTTTATTAGTGGTTCTGTTTGTATGCTAAAAATATTTTGTTTTTAATATGTATTTATAATTACCGTAAATTAAATAATAATTTTGCTTTGGAGCTTTATGACACGCTCAATAATTTTAAATTTTAAAGCATAAATTTTAGATAAATTTACCTTTTCTCTGCAGTATTATTGTTAAAACCATCACCATGAATAAAACTTTGAGAGTTATCTTCAGTGCCTACTTCTTTAATGTTAGCCCCAGAGCCTTCAAGTTTGCTACGGAAATTAAATAAGCAATAAGTAAATGATTTCTAAGAAGTTCTATAGAAGCTTATATCTAGAAAAAAGTTACATTTAACTTACTTGCTTAATAATTCATCAACGAGTTGTTTTCTTTGCCTTTTTTTTAATGCGCCATCGTGGCTTGTGGTAACCTCAGGTTTCATCATAGGCAAATTCTTGTTGGGAACAACATCGTTTTTCAAACCCCGATAATTTTTCGGCCGATAATTTAGCAGTTGATGTTTAAGATTTACATAAAAGTCAGTCTCTGTAAAATGCTTTGAACAAATATAAGCCGTCTTTGGGTTAAATTTATCTTTCCTACCGGTGGCGTGCACCCACTGTTTAATTAGATTTTCCTCTTTAGGGAAACGAAAAAACCTCGTGCCAGGGCAAGGATTTCGCTTGCTCTGGTTATCAGAGGAACAGCCAAATACCGCACAACGCATATCGTAAAAATTAAAAATATAATTGTGAGAAAACTCCGAAACCGATAACTTCACTCTTCGGTTGCTAGTTTCTAACTAATGCTGCTACCCAGCATTACTTAATTGAATACTTAGCCAAAAACTGAAACCTCGAGTATAAAACCCTTTTAGAAGGAAATATTATACAACAAACAGACTACCGAGTTTTTACGTGAGGTGCACTCGGAAGCTTAGATTAAAATTGCGTTGTTCCGGTTTTAAGTCTCCTAATACTTGACAAATTCCCAGAACCAAGCGGTCGGGATCACAATGAATTTTGATTCATTTATTATTGTATTATTAGCTTTTATTACATCATGTACTTTGTAAAGGACCGCTTAGGTATCATTTAAGAATAAATTTTTGAATGTTTTCACACGTTTTTGTGAGTACACAAAAATGCTCAATGCAAATTACAGGTATCGCAAGAAAAATTGTATTGTCTCTTACATATTTCTTCTCAAATTTAAGAAAAAGTAAAAATTTCTATCTGAATATAAAATTCGGTAGCGATACATCGGTAGAAAAGCGGCGAAATCAGTAGGTTTGGGAACACTGCTGCTACCTGCTACGCTGCAACTGACGTCACGCTCTGGCCGAAGATCGAGCGACCGTGCGCAATATGATACCTCTGTAGTTTATTATACCATGACAACAAGCAAACATACAATTTTTTAAATAGGACACCCTGTATATTTTCTTATATTTGGATTTCTCTCATAATTCTAGTTCTTACAACATAAAGTTTTACATTACTGTAGAGGGTATTTAATGAGTTATGACCAATAAATAACTACAGTGGAACCTCGATTATCCGTCAGGGCACCGGACCAAGGGTATGACGGATAATCGAAAAGACGGTTAACAGAACATTAAAAAAAATTCATAGTATAACTCTTAAATTTTAATTGTATGTTTTATTTGACAATATAAGAGGGATTTATGTTAGTAGGTACACTCGAATCAATTTGATTTAAATTATTCCGAAATCTGTGTTCGTTTTATTGTTCTTGCCGAGAATATCACTTGATGAATTTTTGTGTGTGCGATGCAGCTCCTCTAGCTTATTTACGTAAATCTTTGTGAGTTGTAATAGCATCATCAACATCGCCACCATCAAAGTTTCTATCAACTTCTGAACCAGTTTTATCCGCCTCTGTTGTCATTTCAACGATTTCATCATCTGTCAACATTCGATAGCCGTTTGCGTCTTCATCACAAATTAACCATTCATTTATGTCATCTTTAGGCAACGAAAACAAAACAATTGATTCAGCCATAACTTTCGTTTAAAGGTGGCATTTTCATCTTAAGTTGATTCAGGCCATAATTTATTCCACGCGCTTTTCAGCGTTACTTCCGAAACATCAGCCCAAGTATCGACAGCATTGTCGACTACGTGTTTTAAATTGTATGCTTTCCAGTATTCTAGAAAAGAATATTACTGTTCCATAACTAGGTTTGGAATAAATTTTTTTCTTTATCTACTTTTGAATGTTTTAATGACCGACTGATCCATTGGCTGTATCAATGATGTTTTATTCGCAGGCAGAATAGAGTACGTGATATTTTTATCGTCACTTCGCAGCATACCGGCTTTAGGATGGGCAGGTGGATTATCCAAAATGAGAATCTTCTTTGGTGGACAATTTTTTGCAAACAAAATGAATTGATAACTAAATTTTTACTTATGTTGTCAATATAACTTATGCATGTGTGGACCCTGACGATTAACAGAGGTGACGGTTAATAGAGAGACGGATAATCGAGGTTCCACTGTAATACAAAACAATAAATGTAACAATTTTTAGATTAATGTTATGTGAACAGTATTCTGAGCCTAGAAGTTTTTAGTAAAGCACTCCTAAATATCGATATTACAAGCAATTATTAGTAAAAGGGCACTTGAATCAGTTAACAAAGGTAAGATAGTATCTAGGCTTTAAAAATGAAAGTTTTCACATTATTAGAGGAAAGTCGTCTAATATGGTGATAGTGCCTAATAGGGCGTAGGTCGCTTTCACGCAAGTACCGATTCCAACAACTATCGTATCCATTGTTAATTAATCCCCAGCTTGCCAGGAGGTAACCATGCTCTCTTTTTGTGCAAACTTGTTCTCTTATTTGACATTTGAGGTTAGAATACTTTTGTGTAGTAATGGCAAGGACAGTTTTTTACTCGTGCTGCATTTTGAGTGATTAAGGAGACTTAGAGGTGAGACTTAAACTGCTTAAGACTCCCAATACTGACATTTTGTCAGTAAGAAGAAATTTTTTGTTGATTGGCTTCGCCATTTTTTTTAAGATAATAAAACCTAGTGGTGACGATCCAGTCGTTTTGATCCTTGATGGACATTACTGCCATACAAAAAAAATTGGAGGTAATAACTGTAGCGTGAGAAAACCATATACACATAATTTGCCTTCCGCCGCATTTGACACATAAAATGCAGTCATTAGACGTGACATTTATGTTATCGTTCAACAGGACGTGTTGTAACAGCCTATCAAGTAGAAAAACTTTTTGGAAACGCTTATATAAAAGCAGCGACCATAGATACAGCAATTAATGGGTTTAAGAAAACTGGTATGTGTCCCTTCCATCAGAAACTTATTCAAAGCATGTGATTTTGTCGCAGAAATGCAAGAAGCAGTTGAAGAAAGGGTAGAAGAACAAACAGTTAATGAAGAAGCAGTGGAAGAGAAAATAGTCAATGAAAAAATAATAGAAGGAGAAGCAGTAGAGGAAAAGCAATTTTATAAGAATGTACCAGAAGAAAAAAAACCCTGAAAAACAGGTTACCCCTGCATAGTTGATGCCTGTTTTAACAGATCCTAAAAATACCTAAAAAAAGTGGCAAAGCTGTTAATAAAAAAACTAAACCTGTCCAAACTAAAAAAGAAATTGTTAGTGACCAAAGAAAAACCAAATAAACGTAAAAGAGGATCCAGGAGTTCTTCATTTTTAGATTCGGTCCCTGTAGTAGAGTATCAAGATTCAGATGTAGATGGCCGGGTAGAAAACTTTGAAGAAGATTCCGTTTGTAATTTTTGCGAAATTCCATATTCTGAAGATGTCAGAGGCGAATAATGGGTGATGTGTCAGAACTGTTTTAAATGGACTCACGTTGAATGTTCTGGGTGTGAAAGAGACCGGTATATTTGTGACTTTTGCTATGATAAAGTGTGAAATTGCGTATTATTCTTATATAACTAGATTTTTAATTCATTTAAGAAAAAATACCTTTTTGTTAGATGATTTTTATGTCATTTTTATAAATAAATAGTTTTAATCCAAAAAAAACCCATAATAATTACCTAAATTTATTTTGAACTTTTAAAAATGAACTTTTCTATATAAAAATTAACAAATGTGATCTGGATATTAGAAAAAAGTTCGAGAAATTACCTACTTGCATCCAGAATATATCAAAAGTGAAGAAAATGAATATGATTACTATTATCTACTGCTGAGGATCCCCACATCAGCACCCGTGGAATTTCACGTCAACATGACGTTAGTCAAACTCCAGAGGTAAAAATCGTCCATACCCATAAAATTCTTACCGCATACAGCTATATCAAGAATTGGTAGTCGATGATTATCATCGCAGATTAGCTTTTTGTCAATGGTCTCAGCAGCAAGTGCATAGCGACCGATTTTTTTTGGTGACCGTCTATAAATGTTTGAGGTGGTAAAGATAGTGCAAACACTCCTGATCATGGAGCTGCGCGAAGGCGGAATTAAAATTTACTGCGCCGTGGTCAAGAGTGCTTGCACTATCTCTATTGTTGGGGAATATTTGATTGGCTCACATTTTTTTGATGGCCGTGGTGAATGGTTCTATATATCTAGATTTTCTGAATAATCATTTGTTATTACTACCTACTGCAAAATGTTCCACTTTATATTCGACAAAGAATCTAATATCGTCGCCCAGATGTCAATAATTTGTAACTCAATTTTCGATGGTTTTGTGTTTTTTGGGTTGCCTATATTAGGAATTCGAGCCGCAAGGATTATTTACTGCTCCATCCTTTCCCAAAGCCTTATTATTTTTTCTTATTGTTGAGAGTATGTTTAATTTCCTCCCTTGATATATCTTGTATATCGTCCAACCCTAAATTATTCACGTTTTGTATTGGCTATTCGATTAGCTCTGAAATAGCTTTGCTTTAGTATAATGTTTCACAGATAAATTATACTATGTATATGTAATAAGGCTGACCTAAGTACTTAACTGAGATTTTATTTCTATTTTTGTATTTAAATTCTAAGAATTTTGCGCCATATATGATTTTTCTCAACAGTTTCATGCTTTTATTTTCTTCTACTTTTTTTGTAATTTACTTTTTCTTTTATTTGCTGATAACTTTAAATATTTTTTTGTTTATTATGTGCATTTCTTGAGCGCTTTTCAATACGCTAAGTTCTTCCATTATTTGTTTCGTTTCATTTCTTTGTTGACGTTACCTTTTTTATGTATGACGCAAAACCTGTCTTGGGCTGGTATTCTTGCATCTACTACCGTCTATTGTCTTGGTTTTCACCAAGGTCTTAATTAAGTATATTAACTCCTAAAACTTAAAGTGCGCTGATTTTATGATTTTTAAACTACATTGATTACTTAGCAACGAATTACTTTACAAACTCCGTTTGAACCTGCATATGGTGCAAAACTAGTTTCTTAATTTTATTATCTTTTATTATCAATTTGAATTTTCAATAAAATCAGCTCCTCTCTTATGGTTAGTTTATTTTACCGGATTATTTTAGGATTACAGAAAATACATTTACATATTTTAAACTACATCCAAAGAATATAGCAGCATAATAGAAGGACAGTTCAAATGGGCGATTTGGTTACGGTTATTATACTTCAAAACACTCCTTAAAGGTCGATTTATACATATCCGTGCCGTGGCAGTGCCCAGTCCGGGTATTTTTAATTTTATGTTTACATACAATCGCGTTGTGACCGTGTGCGTACCGGGTCTAATAAGAGAGGAAAACGTTATTACCTACATATTTATGTGTATAATAAAAGATAGTTGAAAATATGGTGGCTTGAATAGATCTCACCGTGTTGGCATTCTTACTTGATGAAGGGGAAGAGCAAAAGCAAAAAAGGCGGAAACGAAAATGGAGTGTGCATCATATGTAAAAAAAACAAACCGAAGGGTAATTCAAAATATACAGAGAATTATTGGACAATGAAACAAAATTTCACGAATATTTTAGAATGTCGCAGTACTCTTTTTTTCTTTTTTTTTTAATATATATAAGAAACCATAACGTACTAACCGCACAACATCTCCCGCTTGTCGGTTTACCAGCGTTCGCGTTCACAAAACAATAAAATCGTGTTTATACGAGTCTGTGCGGTCCGTGTCATTTCCGTGTATCGCAAGTGCCGAAAACACAAATATCGTTTGGGATTAATTTCAGGCCGGGCACGGACGGCCCCGTCCGGAAGACGTCAATGTATAAATATACTCATAAGAGTACATTATTGTTTTTTTTTTTGGCCGGGCACTGTCATAACACGGAACAGATAAGGCACGGATTTGTATAAAATCGACCTTAAAGGTCGATTCAGACACATCAGTTACGTCATCGTCACGGCACCGAACCGGTCCTGTTTGGTCACAGAACTATCAACTATCTGACAGCTGGCAAACTGTTTGTCAACTGATGAGTGTGAATGCCGGCGCCATATTTGTATTAAAGAATATTTTGTATGACGGATTGTTCGGTTCGGTGCCATCACTGTGACGAGACGTGACTGATGTGTCTGAATCGACCTTAAGAGGGCGACTGCATAAACTCACACCGTGGCCGTCGGTTTAAAACCATTATGAACGATGTACTTAGGGGATATTGGGAAAGGAGTACGAACCAAGCTATATATTTAACTTATGCATCCACGCCTAATCAAATTTCGATGCCATTGATTTGCAAACTGTTTTTTTTTTTGTTTTTTTTTTTACAATAAAGTGTTTATTTTTAATATAATAAATTGTTAAATTTTTAATTTTAACGCTGAAAAAGGAATGATATTTATAATCAAAGTATTTATTTTTTTATTACATGTAAATAAAATTTCTTAACTCTGAATTAAAAATAGGTTTGTTCTAAGACTACGAAAAACCGCCACATAACTTTTTATTATACTATTTTCCTGCGCTAAAATTTACGAAACATTTTAAAAAATTTTCAAAATTTTTCAACCCAAAAATTTCATTTCATGATTTTTCATCAAACTTTTTAGACAATTTTCGAAATTATTTCATTGAACAATTGCCCTGTTCAAAAAAGTATTCAATGAAACTTTTTACTAAATTTTGAAATTATCCATTTTCCCAAAACTTTCATTTCATCCATATTTTTTTAATAACAACAAAAAGTATTCCTGAATTATTTTTGAAATATTTAACAGTAACTTTAAATGGTAACTTGATATTAACTTAATATTGGAATAAACACCTGTGATTTAAGAATTGTCAGAAATCTGTACTGGAATCAAACATCATCTATCCGGACAGAGGCAGGAGAATCCGACGATATCAAAATCAAACGTGGCGTCCGTCAGGGATGTATACTATTACCACTGCTGTTTAACATATACTCTGAGGAAATCTTTCAAGAAGCAGTGGGTGATGTTGAAGCCGGAATTCGAATCAACGGAGAATCTATCAATAACATTAGATACGCGGACGTCACGGTAGTATTCGCTAACAGTTCTGAAACCCTCCAGGAGTTAATGAACAGAATCACAGAGGTCAGTCAGAGATACGGACTTTCACTAAACACTAAGAAAACAAAATGCATGATGATCTCTAAGAAGGAACAGCAATTTGGAAAACTCAGTGTAAACGGTCAACAAATAGAAAGAGTAAAAACATACACCTACCTTGGTACGAACGTCAATGAAAATTGGGACCATTACATAGAAATCAAATGTAGGATAGAGAAAGCAAGATCTGCATTTCAAAAAATGGCAAAGTTATTCAAATGTCATGATTTATCAATGCCCATAAAATTCAGGTTACTACGATGTTACATCTTTTCTATACTGTTGTACGGAGTTGAGTCATGGACTCTCACGGACGCCACCTGCAAGAAAATTGAGGCTTTTGAAATGTGGCTTTATCGTCGCATCCTGAAGATATCGTATACCGACCACGTTACTAATGAGAGTGTTTTGTTGAGAATGAAAAAAGAAAAAGAGCTGTTAACCACAATAAAAACAGCCAAAATCGAATACCTCGGTCACATCATGAGGAACAGCGAAAGATATGGACTGCTGCAACTAATCTTGCAGGGAAAAGTAGAAGGAAAACGGGGACCAGGAAGGCGAAGGATTTCCTGGCTGAAAAATCTACGAACGTGGTTCAACACAACAACCACAAATCTTTTTAGAGCAGCAGTGTGCAGATTGCCATGATGGTCGCCAACATCCGAAACGGATAGGCACTACAAGAAGAAGAAGAACTTTTAATGAATAGTCTATGTGAAAGATTTTACGTTGTATGGGTACTATTTAATCGTGTTTTAAAATATCAACTACTAGTAAAACATAATTTTCAAAATCAATAAATATTGGTGAAATTATTACAATATAGTCTTAAATTGATTTATACTTAATTGAAAATAAATTATGACATTTACTAAAATATATTCTTTATAATTGATTTTTTTATTCATATATGAATGAATGAATAAATTATTGGTTTATAAAATGAAGCCAAATGTTAACTTAGTGTTTAATTACTACATAGTATATTTAACTAAATAATCTCCTTTTCATTATATACAGGGTGATTGATTAGTGTGAGGAAGCTCAGTAGATCTGTTATAGTAAAAATTACAAAAAAAGTTATTGACAAAAATTGTAGGCAGCTTTAAACTCCACATTTTAAAATTAGTTACAATCTTACAGGGTGTTCCATAAGATGGTGGCAGACCAAACCGTTTTTTTTTAACGGAACACCCTATATTTTATTTTAAGTTTGAAATCTGCTTCACTTCCCCATTACAACAATGTAGAGTTTTATTTTGTTATACGGGGTATTTAAAAAGTTATAACCAATATTACCTGAAAATCGTATCAAGTTTAACTCACTGTATAATTAAAAAGGAGTATAGGAACATTGATCTATTGCAACCATAGTTTTTTAATAATTATTAAAACGGAATTCCAGAATGGAATATTCCAGATAGGCGGAACCTAGACCAAATACATTTGAAACATTGAAAGGTCGATTTAACCGCACTGGTTCAGTGCATTATGAAAAACATGAACGAATAAAAACTAGTGTGACAGAGGAAAACGAAATGAGTGTGTTGATGGCAGTTACAGAAAACTTACACATAAGTATAAGGAGTATTTCCAATGAACAAAAACTTAGTTACTACTATGTTCAAAACATTCTATCTAAAAACAAGTTGCACCCTTATCATATTCAAAAGCACCAAGAATTAAATGATGATTTTCAGAAACAAATAGTATTTTGTGAATTTCCTTTAGAAAAAATTAATGAGCAGAGAGATTTTTTTGATTATGTCCTATTTGGTGATGAAGCTACATTCCATCGAAATGGTTCGGTTAATAGGCATCACTTTCACTACTATTCAACAAGTAATCCATACCACATAGAAACACATAGTCAAACAAGATGGTCTCTAAATGTGTGAGGAGGTATCGTCGGTAACCATGTAGTAGGACCATATTTTTTGAAGATAACTTAAATGGTGAGATTTATTTAGATTTGAGCATAAGTCAGTTACCGATATTATTAGAAGAGGTTCCACTTAATATACGCGAACAAATGTGGTTTCTACATGACGGTGCTCCTGCTTACCACAACGAATTAGTACGTGGTGAACTTAATGATCAGTTTGTTGAAAGATGAATCGAAAGGAATGGACCGATAAGGTGGCCCCAAGGTAACCAAAATTAAATAAAATGGACTCATTTTTTTGGGGTTACGTTAAGAACGAAGTATATAAAATACCTCCAACAACAAGGGATGATAAATATACAATCCGAATTGCATTTCAAAATATTTCTTTACAAATGCTTAGTAATGTAAGCAACTCTTTCAATGACCGCTTTCAAGTATGCATAGATGTTTTCTAGTATATTCTATTTCTAGTATTTTCAGCATAGTATATTCGTCTATATTCTTTGATAGTATGCTGTGTCTCAACGCTTTTTATGAAATGTGTTAAAACGTGGTACTATTTTATTTAAAATAAACACCTCTAAATTAAAAAAATCCGCAGCCTATGAAACTAATACTTCGGGCATATCCGAAGCAATCCAAACTGAAAGTTACAACTGTCTTCCCTACCTGAATGATTTGTAATATGCTAAAGATATAATTTTGATATCTCATAAAAAACAAAATTTTTAAAATTAAAGGTGGAAGAATTAATTAAACAGAAATAAAACTAAATCCCAGTAAAACAAAAGCTGTGATAAGTATAGATGAACTCAACCAAGAATACCTAGATCAGCAATAGAGCTTTATCTGCTCCAATACAGAGGGTTTCCTATTTACCTACTCAGGATCAGATAGAACCAAAAACAAACTACCTCACTAATATTGTCAAAGAACCTTAAGTGCAAAATGTCAAATGTTTACTCTTTCTAAACATTTCTAATTTCTCATCGTTTAAGTAGAAGTTTCATCGATTTTACGGGATATTTCTCTGATTATTTTCATGTTGGGTCGTCTAATTTCTCATCAGTTTTATTAGAAGTTTTATCGATTTTACGAGACGTTTCTCTGTTTATTCATATGTTGGGTCATCTCCATTCTCGATTAGATCGTTTTTGACCTTTATAATTCACTGTCATCTTTGTCAAACTGTTCGAGCAACTGCTTCACGATAAAATGTTTTAGCAGCATCGTTGATCGTTCACTGGCACATTTTTAAAATAAGTCATAAATAGTCTGCACCGAAAACAGGATATCTTTTTTTTAAGACAAGGTTTTTTTTACCTTGGCTAAAGTTCTAATTTGAGCCAAGAACCATCCGCTTTTATCCGGGCTTGGCACCGGCAACAAGATCATTGAAATAGTAAATCTACTCTATGATCATGTAGGCGGAGTTAAAAAAACTTGACTTACCTAGATGTAAAACTATTAAGGCAAAATTGAAATTTTCAACAAAAATTCAATAATTATGTTTTCAGAAAATCAAGTGAAAAATCAACAAGGGGTTATAAACATGTCTATATGTGTTTAATTTATTAATAAAAACAATGTAATTCGTATTACTTAAAAGATATCATTTATCTACTAAAACAGACAAAACCCGCAATAATTTATCAACACGCAATCGTGTTAACAGTATAATGAATTAAGACATAAAATATCTAGTTACAATTCCACCAGAAAAGATTTATCAAAGATATAGGGTAAAAGCATAACTGAGAAATTAACAAACACAAAAAGAAATTCACATATTTAGAAGACTCCTTAACTTTCTGAAATTGTTAAAATTTTTAGAAGATTTTATTTTTTCGGAAAATAAAGACGCTACACAAATAGCCGAGATAACTGATATTCCATTCCTTAATTTGATAAGGAAGAAAAATTAAACCTCGTTTTATTTAATTGTATTTAAGTTCCCATTAATATAGTAATTACTCGAAAAATCATAAAATCATACAAAAACGAATATAAAATTCCCCAGATACCATATCTACAGGAACGACTACAGAGCAGATTAAGAAGGACTAGCCATCCTAGTTAAAAGAGGAATGTAAACCATAGTATCCAACAAACACCAGCACTACAACAATTGCCTATGATTTTGTTTTAAATACCTACAAAATAAGTTCTTCATCATTTTTAGGGAATAGTGATAAGATAGGTTGTATTCCAGCAATATACCTAAGCAAATGGAAGCAACGACAATAAAAGTCCAGATGAGACAAGGAGAGATAAGGATCACCTCAGCAATAATATTTAATTTTTTTCTTATTTTGCAACACTATGTAAAATTTATTTAAAGTAAACGCTACATCTTATTAATATTTAGAAAAAGCTTCATTTTTTTTTTTCAACATTTTCGTAAAAAAATCATCAACATCTGTATTATCAAAAAGGAACAGTACGTTCAAAGCATAACGTGATATTATTGAATTGTAATACTCATTAATGAAAGCAGTTAGTTGGCTATGAAAAATCAAACAATTTGACAGCACAGTTTTAGACTGTCAATATTGTTTATATTTCAAAAAATTCTTTTGGTATTTTGCGTATGTTAGTTAGTTGACATGGACCGTATTTCAAGAAATCTGAGCCGAGATGAAGGTGTTCAGGCAATTACTTTAGCCGATGTAGGGTTAAGTTATCGTAAAATAGGCTTGAGGTTAGGAGTATTTCATACTACAATATCACGAGTCATTCAACGTTTTCGAGAAACAAACGACCATACGAGATGGCTGGACAAGGAAGAGGAAGACTTACAGTACCACGATAAGAACAGTTTATCAGGCTTCGTGATATAAGAGAACGTTTTCTCACAATGAAACATTTACAAGTACAAGTGGCAAATGTTCATAATATTTAAATTAGTAGAAACACTCTACAAAGACGTCTAATAAAAATAATATCTGCATATAAGGATACCAGTCAGAGCACCAGCTTTAAACGTAAATCATTGTAGAAGTAGATCAAAATTTGCCAGAGAGCACCTTGATTAGAATGTTGTTGACTGACAGCACATGTTGTTCACTGATGAATCGAGGTATTGCTTATATAGCTCAGAAAGACGTGTGAGAGTTATTCGACGGCCAAGAGAGCGCTACGCACAGTGTAATATACGACCTATTCCTTTATTCAATGTAGGATCTGTAATGGTTTGGAGAGGAATATCTTTTACAGCGCGAACGGGACTTGTTGCTTTACGAAGGGGGTCCTTAACAAGTGAAAGGTATATTACAGACATTTTGTCTAGGTAGTTCCATTTGCTCCTTATATAGGCAATAATTTTCTTTTAATGCATGTTAACGCTCGACCGTAACGTTCACGAACGCTAACGTGAGAATTTGGACGAGGTTGGAATACAAACCATGAACTAGACACCCTGAAGCTCTGATCTCAATCCCATAGAGAATTTGTGGGATATTATTGATGGTCAACTCAGGAGCCGACAACCACCACCTGTCTCTCTTGACGACATATAAATAATGGTGAGAGAAGTTTGTGATGCAATTGATCAAGACCAAATACGACGCTTGATTTTAAGTATTCTTCGTCGCTGTGAAGAAGTAAATAGATATAGAGGTGGAAGTACTCGCTATTAAGTATTTTTAAGAAAGAGGAATTGTTAAAGATTATTTAGGTTATATTTTCTTATGCTTTATTTGTATTAAATGTCAATAAAGGTTATGTAAGTAATGTTTTCTTTGCTTTAAATGTTAATAAAAACTTGTTAAGTTTAAAGTTCTGTGTAATCTTGGATAATAGAGATACCAAGATAATTTTGTTATAAAAATCTTGGGAAAGAATAAGTCTATCTCAAAATAAAAATAAGATGTTGCGTTTATTTCTAATAAATTCCACAGGGTCTTGCAAAAACGATGAAAAAACCCAACTTTATTTTGACATCCCGTATACGGGTAAAACGTTCATATTTTTTAGAAAAAATCAATTCATTGATGTACTAAAAATAGACCTATAATATGAAAAAAACATCAAAATCAAATTATTCGTTCAGAAGAAAAATAGCTTCAAACTTATGGTACAATTAGAATGGTGCGATAGTTTTGGGCAGTAGTGTATATGACAAAGACCTAAATGTGTTCCTTAACACAGAAGAATCATCCTTAA
Organism: Diabrotica balteata; assembly: GCA_918026665.1. Lineage (NCBI taxonomy): Eukaryota > Metazoa > Arthropoda > Insecta > Coleoptera > Chrysomelidae > Diabrotica > Diabrotica balteata. The sequence goes on from OU898285.1 coordinate 65,199,941, forward strand.
TGATAGGAGACCTAAACGCCAGATCCCCAAATTGGAATGATGAGTTACAACAGAAACTGGAAAATGGAAAGCTACGTAGAAAATCGATTTAAAAGAGTGCGGTTAAAAGGGAAATTGAGTAGAGCAAGAAGCATTAATATTGATATATCACAAGCTACTGTATTAGGACCCATATTATTTCTCGAGCCCTTCGACATATAATGGTAAGACGCATCTTAAAAATTTTATGGGCGGATCGTGTGACTATGGTTAAGGTCCTACGTAGAATGGGCAAGGAATGTGAGATAATTAACACAATCAAAAAGGGGACCAGGGAGAAGGAAGAAAACTAGTTTGGCTTCAAAACCTGAGAGAGTAATTTAATACGTCTACAGCCAAGCTGATCGTCAACATCCGAAACGAATGGGCCCCTAAGAAGAAGACGTAAAAAGGACATAATCGAGACAGTCTATAAAGTAAATCCCAACTCCAGGGGACATGAAATTCCCGGAGTAAAGTGTTCATAGATCAAAGATGTCACGTCTCGTGGAGACGGTACCTCCCTGACCCCTAAGCTACCTCCACCCCTCCCCAATCTTAGAGAACTTGGTTTTTGGCCTTAGTCACCGGCTTTTCGCATAGGGATTTGCTTAGCAAGCAAGCAATTTAATTGAACCCAGCCTTGGAATCACGTTCGGGTATAATGATTCATTAGAACGAAGTGTATTAAGTAGTGTGTTCAGAATATCCCTTTCTCCCCTCAGCACTCTGGGGGTCACAACTATCAGCCAAATGCTCATGTGGAAGTCCTGGGTAATAGAACTCCAACATGGTTTAAATAACTGATTCAAATTCAGTCTAGCGTTAAGCGTTTTATTGCTGTTATCCTCTTGTGACTTATCCACGAAACTAAAATTACTGACTTAAGCATCAAGCTTCTGCTCTGGGCTACGCCCTTTTCGGAGACTTGGTGTATAAGAATTTGGGCCCTACGTGCCCGGGTTTTGGGTTTCATTAATTTTTTGGTGGTTTGCGCCGGTTTTTGTTAGTATTTTTTAAATTTTTTTGGTGGCCGAAGCCGTTTTTTGTGTTTTTTTGTAATTTTTTTTGTAGGATGTCTGAAATGAATATCTTATTAGTGCATATAAAAAATCTTAATAGCTGGGGCCTACACAGTGCTGCGCTTGTCCACGTCGGTGTTTGCTTACATAGCCAACCGACCATCTGGAGCAGGGGTGCTCAAACGGTCGATCGCGATCGACTGGTCGATCGCGAGTGCTTTTTGGGTAGATCTCGAGAAGAAAATTAATAAGTAGGGAGGTAACTAAACTACTGTCAGCAAAGTTAAACGTTTTTATTAATACTGAACTATACAAATATATAGAATGCTTGACTAAGCATCATTGCAAATCAAAGAAGTGGGGACAACAAAATACTGTCCACACAGCATATTTTATATTTACATATATTAACTAATTATTTTATTAATTCAATATTTATTATAATTATTAATCAAATTTGGGATGATATTCTATCAACTACAAAAATGTATTACGTAATAAAATAACACTGCTTGCGGCAAAAGGTGGCTTTATCAAAGGAAAGCGCGGCACTTGTCAAAGAAAAGCCGTGTTGTTTCTAGACGACAGACAGTACAGTCTAGTTTCGGGCGGCGCGTTTGACGGAAATATTCGATACTTTCGTTCACGCCGATATAAATGTTCGCGTCTGCAGGAATTGGAGTTATTCTGAATTGTAACTTGATAGCGATCCTACGTCGATACAAAGTTTATTATTAAATAGTGGAAAATGAGTGCAGTGAAGAAATCTAAAACGTATCATTTTAATAAGGATTGGGAGGAAGAATTTTTCTTTTCTATAGTGAAGGATAAGTGCATTTGTGTTATTTGTCGTGCGTCAGTTGTAATACCTAAGGGTGGTAACTTAGAGAGGCATCATAAAACGGTTCATAAAAACTATGAAAAGGATTTTCCGCCACAGAGTGAATTAAGAAAACGAAAAGTAAGTGATTTGATATCTTGTTTGAAAAAAGAACAATCCATGTTCACAAGACCAGCCAAACAATCAAAAGCTGCTACGATCGCGTCATTTAAAATATCTCATATTTTGGCGAAACACAAGAAACCATTTGAAGATGGATCGGTGGTGAAGGAAGCATTTATTGAAGCGGGTGAGACTTTATTTGGAGATTTTAAAAATAAAACAGAAATCATGTCTGCTATTAGAGAACTTCAGTTATCTCGTCCGACTGTCACAAGGCGTATTGAAGTCATGAGTCAAGACATCGCAGATAAACTAAAACATGATATCATGGAATGTACATACTTTTCTTTACAGTTCGACGAATCCATCGACATGACAGACACTGCCCAGCTGTGTATTTTTATTCGGATGGTATTCAATGACATGTTGGCTAAGGAAGAATTTTTGACAATCATTCCTCTGAAGGGGAAGACCCGTGGCGAAGATATATATGACGTTTTCTTAAATTTTGTAAAAAACTACGAGCTACCAATATATAAATTAATGTGCATTACAACCGATGGAGCACCAGCAATGACTGGAAACAAAAACGGTTTTGTGGCATTGTGTCGAGCTAATGAAGAATTCCCTTCAATTTTTTTATTCCATTGCATTATACATTTGAGGAAATTATGGGCATTGCAACAAAAATTTTGAATTCCATCCGTGCACGTAGCTTGCAACGGCGGCTCTTTCAGTTGCAGTTGGAAGATAGGGAGTCAGCTGAACACACTGATTTAGTTCTTCACACGGACGTCAGGTGGTTGAGTCGCGGAAAATTCCGAGAAAGGTTTCAAGAATTATTGCCCGAAATAACAGCTTTTCTAGACGAAAGAGGTGATGACACTCAGATTTTGAAAAACGAAAAATGGCTAAATGATTTGGCACAATGCACTTAAACACTGTTAACTTGGAGCTTCAAGGTAAAGGAAAAACTATTATTGAGATGATTAGCGCAGTAAACACATTCAAAAGTAAATTGCAACTTATGATAGATCAACTGAAAAGAAAGGATCTGAAACATTTTCCGTCTTTAAAAGCAAGGATTCCTCAGTTGAATTATGATAAGTATGAGGCTGAATTATCAAATATTTTGGGACAATTCGAACAGCGTTTTTATGATTGCAGTAAATTGGAAAATATAGCATCATTTATGAGTTATCCTTTTTCATGTAAAAACATTGAGGAATTAGCTACTGAAATAGCAAGTCAGTTTAATATGAACTTATGTTCTGTTGAAAATGAGTTGGTGCAGATTATATCAGATATACATCTCAAAGCTACAGTATCTGATACAAATTTCTGTCGTTTTATATCTGAAGATAAATATCCGAATGTAAGGCAAATCGCCCTTCAACTGACGGCATTTTTTGGATCAACTTACTTGTGCGAGTCTGCATTTTCTGAAATGAAGATAATTAAGTCAAAATATCGCAATCGACTAACTGACGATCATATGACATCATGCTTGCGATTAGCACTCAGTGGTTACGTACCATCTTATGAAAAGTATGCTAAGGACATGCAGTGCCACGCTTCAACATCCAAAGCCACTCCTTAGTTAAGTTTAACACCATATGTAACTCTTTTGTTTTGTAACAACAAATAAACTCGCAATTTTGAATAACTATGAGTTTTTTCATTGATATTGTAGAGAAGAACCTAAATAAACCTAACCCAAACCTTGACTAAAATAATGTACCTATATTGTGCAGAAAGCTAATATCTATATATGCTACGGTACGCCCTACCTAGGTAGGTAGGGTGTATCGTGTATGTACGACAACCCTGCATTGAACCCCGCAACACCTAACGATGAAGTTCTCTTCATGTGGCTTTCTTTAGGGTATAAACATCAGTTGATGTATACATTAACGTAAAGAAAGATCCAACATGAAGAGTATTTTATTTAATTTTACTTGTTTAGAACAAAAAATGTTACTGTCGCATGCAAAGTTTTGTAGAGCGTTTGTTGAAACAGAGTATGAGACGTTAACTGCGTTCTACGCAGTTCTAACACATAATTCGATTTTGGTGACTAAAAAATGAAATTACAAAGCAGAATACCAGAAAGAAAACAATAAGGTAAGGCAGGGCAAGTGTGGACCAAATATTTATAAGTTCAACTTTACAATATATTTAGTGATGACTTTCTGTGAAAAACTGATTGAAATTTTGGAGTAATATAACTAATATTCTAAGAAATTTGTTTACGAATGTTCGTGGTAATAACGTATGTTTAAACATATTTTTTTGTTTAAATACTGCTTAAATACAATGTTGCACACTTGCCCCACCAAAATGGGGCAAGAGCGTACATAGTATATATTTTGCTCTTGTTTTATATTAATCTTAAATAACAATAAAAGTATATTATCTACTCTTTATATCAAATATTGCTTATTTTAGAATAATACTTTAGGAACAAATAAGCAAGTGGCAAACTTTTTTTGTGGTCAGTGTAATGGAAGCCATCAATTTTGAACAAATTTCACATGAGAATATTGAATTTTATTAGTGGAAATACAAAAATAATAATAAATTCTTTGACACTACAGTTTATTGCATGATTGCTGAGAAACAAATACATATAATTTATTGCATACTATATCCTGTAAAGGATACTTGGAAATTGATTTCTCCCCTGCGCTTAAAATTTGGTAGTGGTAAAACAGAAATAATATCAGAAACTGCCACAGGACTTTCATCAGGAACTAGCGGAAATTTGAATGTCGTTCCATAGTTGTTTTCAGATACTATTCTAGTAAATAGTATGATGGGCTCATCATCCATTTGCGTCATTTTTCCCACAAAGTATTTGATTGACTTCTTACCACAAAATTTTACCAGAACCCAATCATCAATTTTAAGATTACTTGTATCTTTAAATGTGGTTTGTATACCCCTTAATTCGTCTACTTCTCTATTCACAAATTGTTCAAAAGTATCATCATCACTAGAAGAGTCTTTGAAATCTTCACCTTCTGACGAGTCTGATGTAATTTTACCAGAAACATTTCGTCGTGTCATATTTTTTATGCTGTTATTTTCTTTTTTTATATATATCTTGTTTCCTTTTCATTTTGTTTTCCTCTGCATGTTGCCTATCTGCTTCATTTGTTAGTTCTCTGATACACTTCTTCTGATGTGATGACTTCTGACCCAGCATAAATTCTAATTTTCTTTTTGGAATTGGTATAATGACTCTTTTAAGTCCACTTTTATATATTTTATATAATATAGATTTAGAAGTCATTCTTCCTATTAACACCAAAATACTACAATATGCAGATGATGTGGTACTCTACTCATCAGACAAATCAATTGATGTTTCTAAAAATAATTTAATAACAACTATTTCATCAATACATGCATTTTATGAATAAAATGGATTAACATTATCAGAATCCAAAACAGAAATCTGCTTCTTTTCTAGAAAACATAAAACTCCAGAAGGGTATATAAATTGTGGTCAATTCAAATTTCCAATTAAAAATTGTGTCAGATACCTGGGAACTTATTTAGACAGAAAACTTTTGTGGAAAGATCATATTCAACATATCATTAAAAAAACCGAAAAAGCTATGAATATCCTAAGAGCTTTCTGTAAAACAAACTGGGGTGCAGATCCCAACATTAGTTTAATGTTTTATCGATCTATGATACGACCAGTTTTCGATTATAGCTGTCACTTGTATGGAAACGCATCGAACACCCATTTATCAAAAATTGAGATACAGAAAAATAAGTGCCTACGCTTGTGCCTTGGGTATCTGAAATCTACATCAATTAATGTAATGGAAATTGAAGCTGTTGAACCGCCATTGAATTTACGGAGGCAGTATCTTACCGACAAATATATAGCTCGTTACCATTAGCAGAGACCAAGTATTTCTCGAAGATATACACAATCTGGCTGTTTTAGATTTGACTAAAAGGTATTGGTTTAAGAAAAAATCTCCACTCGTGGCGGAAAGCTACAGAAATCTTTCTAAATTTTGAGAGGTACTTTATACTAAAGTCACCTTCCACCAGTTTATACTGAAAAGCCTCATGTACTGTTCTCAATAAAAATCAAGACAGAATTTCTCAATGATGTCCAAGGCCCCACGTTTAACGCAGAAATTCAGAAGAGATGGCCTAATTATTATTATATGTTTACCGATGGTTCAAAAAAGGGAAATAACACTGCTTGCGCAGTATACCAACAGTATTCTGGACAACATCATAAATATAAGTTACCTGATGAAGCCTTCATCTAGACATCCGAAATGCTGGGTTTAAAGTTTGCTCTTTCTCACGTTTTGACAAAGGAAATGAAGAACTGTGTAATATTTACAGATAGTAAAAGTGCAGTAGAAAGATTATGTGAAACAAATAAATACAAGCAATTGACTCATCTTGATATAGAGATATTAAAATTGTACTACGAGGTTTAAAGCTCGGGAGCTGATCAAAGACCATTCTGGGATAAAGGGTAATATAATAGCAGATGCATTGGCAAAAGAAGCATTATCAAGCGGAGAAACCATAGACAACAATATTCTACCGGTCTCAGATATAGATGTATATAGTAAACAAAGGCTCAAATTAAAATGGCAAGCCAATTATACGGAATCCGAAAGACAGTCATCATTTAAATATTGGCAACCCACACTTCTTAAAAAAAGGTGGTTTTATTCAGAGTCCAACAGAAGTTTTATTAAAACTATAAATAGGCTAAGGTCAAATCATGCTCTAACACCTTCAAGAATGTACAAAATGGATCTAGCAGACACTCCAAACTGTACTTGTGGTAAATATGGAGATTTAACACATATCCTATTAGAATGTGTAAACCAACAAAGAAATATTACATGTTTTTATGAAAACTTCTTCTGAACGTGCCCTATCAAGTCCCCTTGACATTGGCGATTAACATGGCGAAACTGTCTCTGTCTCGAGCTATTCTAAATAGTTGCTCAGCTTTCTTTATTCCTGTTTTATTTATTTATGAAAACTTACGAAAACTAAAAGTCTGTTTCCCATTTCACATAAATGAATTAATTTTCTCTGGAAACGTAGACATCTTTAATTGTATTTATCAGTTAATAAGAAATTGTAAATATAAACTTTAAACAATATAATGTACTAACCCTAGAATTAAGATAAAATTTGTAAGCAATTTGCGAACATATCAATCATGTAATAAACCTTTTATTACCTAATAAACAAAAAAAAAACAAATAAATAAAAAAAAATTGGCAAAACCAAACTAATATAAAAAAAAGACCAAAACAAAATAAAAAATATATATACATATTACATACAATATCAAAAAAGTAATACAAGGATATAAAAAAATTAAAAAAAAAATCACAAACAAACAAAAAAAAGAACAATCAAAACAAGTCAATTATTTAATTTATTTTTAACTTACATTTAGTACTAACTCGAACTCTGATTGTTGTTCTGTGAATACAAATTACAAAACGGTCTGGTCAATTGGCTATGCCAAGGCCATTAAAAAAAATAACAATGACTCTTGATTGTTTTTCATAATAATTCTTCAAAAGAAACTTTTATCCGTTATTACAAGGATAAATTTATTTTCAGAATCCGTTTCTGAGGACAGTCCTGCAGTATCAATACCATTGATACATTTGATCATGATGATGATTACATTTTCAATGGTTCTGGACATTTGGTGCCAACATGTCAACAAGCTTTTTCGAAGACTATAACTTTGAATGTTTTTCACTTGTAGTCAGAGAACAAATCAATACTATACAAACACACTGTTCTAGTACCTTTTTTCTATTCAATTTGATAGCAGTTTTCTTCGAGTTAATGACTGATAGGAACGATGTCTCAAACTCTTACAAGAGCTTTTGCCATTAAACTCTTTATCATTTCCGTTTTCGACCATCTTTAAACTTCCCTGCATTCAGTATTTATCAAATCTGATTACACAACTCCTAGGTTTAAGTAAGTAATTAAATATATGATGGCTTCGATGATATTTGACTAAATGACTAAAAAAAACTAGACCGAAACAAAAATCACGTATATATTGTACAGAACTGAACAAATGACCTCAGGAGGGCCTTCCTCTGAGTTTTCTCCAAAATTTTTCAGTATTTTTGTTTATATATTACCTGCCACTATATTGGTGCTGCATATAGTATGGTGGAGTGGACCACTTCCATGAGAATTTTCCTTCTATCTATCCTCGGACCTTCTGTGTTTAGCATGATCTTTGTTACCGCTGCTGTTCTTTGATCGGTCTTCTTCGCAGCATATATTATGTGTTCACCAAAACTCTGGTTTGTGTCCAGTATTACGTCCAGATATTTGACTTTTTTGACAGATAGGATATTTTCTCCTGCCAAAGTGAAGGAGATATGCTATCTCAGTTTTGGACCCTTAAAGATTATGCTCTTCATCTTCTGTGTGGCTAGCGTCAGTTCTTTCTCCTCTAGCCACATCCTAACTAGTTCAAGGGCCGTGTTTGCCCTATCCATTATGGTCTCATTCCCGAAGTGCTCCGGTAGTATGACCAGGTCGTCTGCGTAAGCAATTGCCTGCTTCCCTTCTCCTAGGTTTATCTACAATATTTTATTATACAGTACAGGATCGAGCCCTGTGGCACTCCCTCAGATATTTTCATAGTGTCATCTTTAGCTATATTAATGCTCTTTTCTGTGAAATAATCCCTCACCAAGTTGAATGCGTTCTTGATGTCCACAAAGAGTGCCACCATCCACCTACCCCTACATGCTTCTTACTCCCTTACTAACCTGTTTATGGCATCTATGGCAGATTTGCCTTTTCTGAACCCACCATGGCCTTTTTTCTATTTCTTTTTCGAGACTTGACTTTATGAGGATTTCGAATAGTTTGCCTAGTGTATTTAGCAAGCATATTGGCCTAAAAGCACCCGGTTCTTCCATGTTTTTCCAAATGATGAAGATAAGGTTTGCTGCTTTTCCTATCGTGGAGAATTTCTGTCTTCTAAGGATGTGGTTTATTACGTTTTTCACCCATTTCACCCATTACCTCTTACATTGTAAAGCCGTTTCTGGTGCCTCTGTAGGTATTATTTGGAAGGTTTCCCCCGTTATTTGCGCAAACAGTTCTTGCGCTAGTTCCCTCCTGCTGCTGTTCTATTTTAAAGATGGTGTTTCTTGCTACAATATTGTATGCATCCCCCAGATGGTATTTTCCCGGCTTTCGCATAGTTCTTTCTAGCACCTTCGGTTTTCGCTGTTTATTTCTCTGGTTAGTTCTTTTTTAAAAGCTTTTAGTCTTTGGGCCTCCTCTTTTAATAGTCGGTTATTTTTTTGTTTCTGGTGACTTTTCTTCTTAATGTTATGTAATTTTTTCTTTTAATTTTTATGTTATCTGTCCACCAGTATAGGCGGGTGTCCATTCTTCTTCCCTTTTGGGCAACACTTCTCGGAAGAGGCTCCTTAGTGTTTTCACATTAAGCTTCAAAATTATTTGGGTGTTCCCCCATTCCCAGTAATTCTTCTTTTAGTTTTTTACTTGTCAGTAAATTTGATTTGACTCACGTCCCTTGATTTTTTTGTATTTTCCCTTATTTTTTATAGCATATATTTATATATGTGAAGATTTCCGCTTCTGCTATATATAATGCTTCTACTTTTCTTTTACGTCGATGTGCGTTACGCTCTCTCCTCTTTCGAATGTTGGCTTTCCGTTATTTAATACGATGAAGTTCATAGCTTAAATTACTTCAACTCACGTCGCTGTTATCGTTTGCCGGTGCTCCCCAAAGTATTGACTTTGCATTGAGGTCTACTGCTATTAATAACTTATTTTTCCCGACTATATGGTTCGCTATATCGTTAACGGTGTTTTGATATTCCCTCAAGGTGATGTTTGGAGAGATGTGCGTCGCTATCAGCACGAAGATTCCAAGGTCTAATATGAGGAATCCCTCTTTCCTTTGACATGCCCTTATCTCCAGTTCTTATTTCTTACGAACTAATCACTTTTACTCACAATATACTTATTTGGTTTAGACACAATAACCAGGTCTGTTCCGACTTATTTCCCTCTGATCGTGAGCATGTCATGTGCTGCTCTACATCTCCACAGATTCACCTGTAGTACTATCAGCCCCTTGATGTTATCCGTTATCTGGTTGAATTCAAAAATCATGATAGAAAGCTGGTTTCAAATCATGATACATTATACTTACTTATGACATATTTTAAAGTCCTTTATCAAGTAGTCATATTGAATTATGTAAAAATAATGTCAACAAGTTTAAATATTTGAAAACCAGGATATATCAGAGTTATCCATGAAAAAATTTAATAACAGATAATATGGTATAAAACTGTGCCCGAAAATTAATGCCAGGAATAAAAGGTGAGAGGTATAATTAAAACCAGAGTTGGTAGAATTGAATTTGGAATAAAAAATGGGAGATGCTTTAAAAGATCCATAACTTAGAGGAAATGATACGGAGCGATACGTTAGCTTGAGTAAATCAATAAATTAACATTTAATTTCATCACAAATGCAATTTTTTATTTTTAATAAAAACGTCTGCATTTATTTTAAAACAAAAAATATATGTAATGAACTCATCAAAATTAGTGTTTCATTTTTTCCGGTATACGGTGCACACTGTTCATTTACATTCAAGTGTACTTACTACATTTTGTACGTTGTTGAAGATAAAATAGTTTCCCGTTCCGTTTCGACGTTCCTCTGTTCATTGATCGTTGTATTTCTGGGTCATAAAAGTGTACTCGAAAATTCTGCATCAAGTAACGCAACGCCAGATCTCGAGGTCATAAAATACAGAGAAAGAGCTGAAAAAATGATAAATTTCATAAGACAACATAAAGTAAAAAATATTTGAAATAAGGACTACTACGGTATTTCAATGAATTATTTTATTCAATGGAATGATAACGCTTGTTTTTATTATTCACGTGAAATTAGTGTATTAATTATAACTCTGTAGTCCAATAGAAACTTGGAATGAAATATAATCAGTTTAAAAATATATTTTGTTCATAGTAGATGATCAGGTAGTCGTAGCGAATGATGAGGAAGACATGGACTACATGTTTGGAAAACTAAAGAAAGAATATGAAAAATGAGGCTTTAATATGTCAAAGACAGAGTATCTTAAAATGGGAGATGATGAAGAAGATATAGAGTTAGAAATTAGAATCACAAAAACATGCAATAATATAAATATCTCGAATCTATAATATCTAAAGAAGGCACTACAAAAAGAGACATCGAAAACAGAACGCAGCAGGGAAAAAACGGTAAACATTCTAAACTCTCTACTATGGTCTAAAGATACTAGACAAGAAACGAAATTGACAATCTATCGAACCTTGGTAGAGCCTATTATGACTTATGGGGCAGTGGCAGATAACGAAAAAAGATAGAAAAATAATAGCGGTAGTAGAAATTGAGTTTCTAAGGAGAAGGCCTTCAGTTGCCTGGGAAGAAAATGTACTGCACATAATGAGAGATAGAGCCGTCAAAGAAGACGAATGGATCGACAGAAAACGATGATGGCGGTCGAAATGCGAGAAGCGATAGAGGCTGTAGGAAACTCGCTTATATATATATATATATATATATATATATATATTATATATATATATATATATATATATATATATATATATATATATATATATATATATATATATATATATATATATATATATATATAGTAAACTCTTAAATATTGGGGAAATCTGCAAGAAAACTCTATATTCATCACTATAGAGAGGGAAGATGGTAATTGTTCCGTCCCCTTTCTCGACATAAGGATGATTAGGGATAGATTGGTATCAAAAACCGACACATTCTGGTAGATACCTTAACTTCCACTCTTACTCTTATCCAACACCATTAGTAAATAAGATTTTGTTTAACACTATCCATAACGAAGATACTTCACCTTCCATCGTGACTAACAATGCTGATCCTGATGTCTTAAGTAGGAACCCAGTCTCAGATACTCCTATCAATAAATATTTTTCATTACCCTATTTCAGAGATACCACTCCGGGGTTAACAAGGATTCTAAAAAGTTTTGAAAATAGCTTTGGGAATAATAATATGTAATATCATTAAACTTTATGTGGCTTGTAGATCATCCCTAACAATATATATATATATATATATATATATATATATATATATATATATATATATATATAAAAGAAATACTGAATATTAGTGACTGTCGATATAAACAAACAACACAGTTTATTAGGGTTGCAGTCAGAATATTGGCCGGGATGTTAAAAAAACACTGTTTTTTGAAAATTTCACAAAAATTTTGATGGCCAGACCTGATGGTTACTGCCGAGAGGGAAGTTTAAGGATGGTCGAAGATGTGAACAATGCCGAGTTCCTAACGGCAAAAGCTTTGGTGAGAATTCGAGATGTCGTTCCTGTAAGAGTTATGAATTTAAAAGGAACTGCTATTAAGTTAAGTAAAAGAACTTTGATCGGACAGTGTGTTCCCGTGGCTTCAATTTGTTCCATGAGTACTAATGAGAAACCGTCAACATCCAAGTATCCAAAGGAGCTTGTAGAGACGATGATTAAAACGTGCCAAGATCTTGATGATGAACGAACTAAAAAAGTGAAGTCTATGCTAATAGAATTTCAAGATGTTTTTGCCATTGATAAGAAGGATAATGGCAAAACAAGCATAGTAAAGCACAAAATTAATACCGGAGACGCTCAGCCAATCAGACAACAACCTAGACGACTTCCATTTGCGAAAAGAGATGAAGCCGAAGACATCATCAAAGATATGAGCAAACAAGGGTAATTGAACCATCAAACAGTCCATGGACATCACCAGTAGTGCTAGTAAAGAAGAAAGATGGTTCAACACGTTTTTGTATTGACTACCGACAGCTCAATGCAGTAACTAAAAAAGATAGTTATCCTTTGCCCAGAATAGACGATACTTTGGATACATTTTCTGGTTCTCGTTGGTTCTCCACACTCGATCTGAAAAGTGGATATTGGCAAGTAGACATGGAGCCAGCTGATCGTGAGAAAACCGCATTCTCGATAGGATCAGGGCTTTGGCAGTTCACAGTTGTGCCCTTTGGTTTATGTAATGCCCCAGCCACATTTGAAAGATTAATGGAGGCAGTTTTAAGAGGTCTAACATGGAAAACATGCCTGGTTTATTTGGATGATGTAATTGTAGTAGGAAGATCCTTCGATGAACATGCCAATAATTTGACAGAAGTCTTTCAACGATTGCGGGCAGCAAATTTGAAGTTGAGTCCGAAGAAATGTCACTTGTTTCGACGAGAAGTGAAGTACTTGGGACATATTGTAGCAAGTAATGGTGTTACAGCTGATCCTGAAAAACTTGCAGCAATTAAGGATTGGCCGGTACCAAGAGACAAACACGAAATTAGAAGTTTTCTTGGCCTTTGTACATATTACCGACGTTTTGTCAAAGGATTTGCCAACATATCCAAGCCATTAACAAAGTTGACAGAAGAAGGCAAAGAATATACATGGAGCGAAGAGTGCCAAAGAGCTTTCGAACACTTACAAATGGCTCTGATCAGCGCACCGATTTTAAGCTACCCTAGACAGGCAGAAAAATTTGTGTTGGACACAGATGCAAGCAACAGTGCAATAGGAGCTGTTCTATCCCAAATCCAAGACGGGCAGGAGAAAGTCATCGCTTACTTTAGCAAAGTCTTGTCGAAACCAGAAAGAAACTATTGCGTTACCAGGAGAGAATTGCTAGGCGTAGTAAAGGCTTGCGAGCATTTTCATAAATACTTGTATGGCAGAAAGTTTCTTCTTCGCACGGATCACGCTGCTCTAAAATGGCTCCTACAATTCCGTAATCCAGAGGGCCAGATGGCAAGATGGTTAGAACGATTACAAGAATATGATTACGACATCGAACACAGGGCTGGAAGAGTTCATTTAAATGCTGATGCCCTTTCGAGACGGCCGTGCAGTGCAAATTGTAATCACTGTCTTAAATTAGAAGAACGACTTTGCCCCGTGAGACGAACCACCGTCATTAATGATCAATGGCAGCCTCAACAGCTACAAGACGCTTAAGCAGATGATCCATGTATAAAAAGAGTACTGGATTGGATGCGTCGAAGTGAAAGACCTTCTTGGCAAGACATTAGTGCATGTAGTCCAGAAGTCAAGTGTTACTGGAGCCAATGGAATTGCCTAGTGCTAAAAGATGATCTTCTTTATAGAACCTTTGAGAACGATGATGGTACAGAATCTAAGCTTCAGTTGATTGTACCTAAAAGTAAAGTGTCAGAAGTATTGCGTCAGTTACATGACGGTGCATCAGGTGGACACTTTGGTATTACGAAGACTCTGCAAAAGGTTCGAGAACGGTTCTATTGGGTGAACTGTAAAGATGATGTAAGAAGATGGTGCCGGAAATGTGAACTGTGTGCAACCAGTAATGGTCCAGTTGGTAAAAAGAGGGCACCCATGAAACAGTACAATGTTGGTAGTCCTATGGAACGAGTAGCAATCGATATTGCAGGTCCACTTCCAGAGACAAATGATGGAAATAAATATATCCTGGTAGCCATGGATTATTTTACGAAATGGACTGAGGCCTATGCGCTACCAAATCAAGAAGCTGCTACCGTTGCAGAGGTACTAGTTAAAGAATTCTTTAGCCGATTTGGTGTTCCCTTGGAGATCCACTCCGACCAAGGGCGAAACTTCGAGTCAAACCTTTTCCAAAACGTTTGTAAATTGATTGGCGTCAATAAGACCAGAACGACACCCCTTCATCCTTAATCAGATGGAATGGTCGAGAGAATGAACCGAACGATGGGTAAACACCTGTCCAAAGTTGTATCAGAACATCAAAGAGATTGGGACCAGCACATTCATTTATTCCTAATGGCCTACCGCTCGGCCGTGAATGAAACTACGGGCCAGACTCCAACCTGCCTGATGTTAGGTCGTGAAGTTCGTTTGCCCTGCGACCTAGAGTTTGGCTGCAGACCTTCCGAAGAACATGTTGCAAGCGAAGATTATGTCGACCGCCTAAAGTTAAGAATGAACAACATTTATGAACTTGCCCGACAACACATCCAGTTAGCCAGTGACAGAATGAAAGATCAATACGATTCTCGATGCAAGAATGAAAGCTATGAAGTAGGTGATCTTGTTTGGCTTTATAATCCCCAACGTCGTCGTGGCTTGTCTCCTAAACTGCAAAGACAATGGGAGGGTCCGTATGAAATTAAAAAGAGAATAAATGACGTAATATATCGAATTAAGAAGTTGCCAAAAGGTAAACCAAAAGTAGTTCACATAAATCGTCTTGCACCTTATGCTGGCTCAAATGAAACCGAAGAAGTCCGAACCCTTCAACATGACATCAAAGATGATCGGCGACCAAGCTTTAATGAATTTATGTCAAATTACGCAGAGAGAAACGAGTGCTAGATTCGGCGTGACGACAGAAGTTCAGCAGGATCTTTTTAGTGTTCTACATAACGTCTCTCTAGCCCACTGCGTTGCCCAAGATCTTGAGATGACTAAAGGAATCTCATCCGTATTTTATAAGAAATTTGGTCGCTTAGACGAGTTAAAAAACCAGCAGCCTAAAGTTGGAAGAGTGCTGAGATTAGAAGATGGTTCTCGATCTTTGCTGTATATGGTGACCAGGAAGTCGTATACAGACAGGACAACCTACGAGGATATATGGTGTGCTCTAACTAATTTGAAGAAAATCGTCTGCAATTACGACATTAAGAACTTGGCTTTACCCAAGATAGGCCATGCACTAGATAATTGTCAGAAGCATGATTGAAGTGATCTTCCGAGAAACCGGTGTAAGAATTACTGTGTGTTGCATTAATCCGAAGAGGTCGTGTCCTTCAAAGACAGTAGACTGTTATTTCTTTCTGAGGGGTTCATGCAGAGCTGGAGAGTCCTGTAGATTCCGCCATCCCGGGCCTACATATAGAGTTGCTGATCGGGACGCTCAGATCTAAGAGGGGAGCAGTGTTACGAACACGCATTCAGCGTGTCTCATCTCGAAAGCGACTCGATGTTTCGAGAAAGAACGGCGACGTACGCGAGTTAGAGGTGGGAACTTTCTAGAACGTAGTAACTTAGGTATATATATATGTAACGATCTTAGGAGTAAGTTTAGTTGATAAGATAGTACCGAACTGTAAAGTTATAAATAAATATATTTATATAAAGTCGAACCGCTCGTTTTATTTAAAAACGCTACAATATATTCTATCGACTCTGGAGTCGCCATTAGGAAATCCTCTGACCTGCCTTGATAGGATCTTGTGGGACACTGTTCTGTGATGTGACAGATGGTTTGCGGTTGTCAGCAGTCACAGAGTGGGGATGGTAGTTTTCCCTATTTTTGTGCATTATATAACTGCATCTGCCATGCTTGGTTCTGATTCGGTTCAACATAGTCCATGTGTTGCGTGGTAAGTCAAAACTGGGTGGTTTTGGTGTGATGCAGGGTAAGCTGCTATTTTTTTGTTTCATCCATTCTCGAGTCCAAGTGGTCGTTAAGTTGAACTCATTTTCCACTGCAATCTGTGCTGTTTTTATTGACGGTCGCCTGGAGCGCAAACGGTTACCGTTGGCAGCATCTATATCTTGATGAATTGGCAGGGTCTCGTTGCTAAGCATCTTTTGGTACTTACTAGTGAGGAAGTATATACGCCGTAGTCTGGGTGGTGGAATGTGGCTCAAGACTGGGAACCATTGCGTAGGGGTGGATTTGATAACACCAGCAATCATTCTCATTGTGTTAAATAATTGGGCATCTACTTTGTGTGTATGTGGGCTGTTAAGCCAGGCTGAAGAGCAGTATTCCGCGGTTGAGAAAACAAGGCCCAGGGCAGATGATCGCAAGGTGGATGCCGATGCTCCCCATGTGCCGCACAGCTTCTGGATGATGTTTTTTCTGGATTTAAGTTTTTGCGCTGTTTTTGACAGATGTTCCTTGAAAGATAGAGTTCTATCAAGAGTCACCCCAAGGTACTTTGGTGTTTTATTGTAGGCCAGTGTGGTGTTTTCGAATTGGACGTTCAGTGTTCTTCCTGCAAGCTTGTTAGTTAGGTGAAAACTGGAAACCTCTGTTTTGGTAGCGTTTGGTTGGAGACTTACACCTTGTTGCAAGGACCCAGTCATCGGCGTAACCAAACTTCCTTGATCTGGTTTCTGGTATATCAGCGATGTACAGGCTAAAGAGAAGAGGAGCTAGGACAGATCTCTGAGGTAGTCCATTCTTCAGTTTTCTTGGGGTGCTGATGTCGGTTCCCATGACTACTTGAATCGTTCGGTCGGCTAGCATGCTGTTGATTATTCGAGCGGTGGGTTTACAGGAGATTATACGGAGGAGCTTGTATATCATGCCTTCTCTCCAGACTGTATCGTAGGCCGCTGTTAGGTCTATGAATGCGGCTGCAGTTTTAAGTTTTCTCTGGAACCCTGCCTCAATAAATGTGGTAAGTGAAAGAACCTGATCTGAGCAGCTTCTTTTCGGTCGGAAATCTGCTTGATCAACCGGTATCGATTCAAGTAGCTTTGGACTAATTCTGTTATAGATAAGTCGTTCTAGTAGCTTGAACATTACCGATAGTAGGGCTAGACTTTTAGACTTCGTCGTTTAGACTTTGTGTGAGATGGGTGACGATCTCTGTCAATGCCGTTGTGAGGGAGTGATGTTCTCTAAAGCCGAATTGGAATGTTGGAATGATGATGTTCGGTGGCAAAGTTAACGAGTCTCTCCTTGAGGATCCTCTCGAAGACCTTAGCTAAAACGTTTAGTAGGGAAACCGGCCTATAAGAGTATAGATCGGTGCGGGGTTTGCCTTTTTTTAGGAGCATAATTGTATTGGCTACCTTCCATGGAGATGGAAAGTAGCAGAGTCTACGAGCGGCATTGACTATGTTCGTTAGGTAGAATGTGACGCTCGGTGGGAGATTACAGATAAATCGAGGTATTACTTATATAGCTTAGATAAACTAGCAACAGATATTTGACGCCCAAGAAAACACTATACACAACATACGACCTATGACTTTATTCAATGGATGATCTGTAATGATTTGGGAAGGAAGATCTCTTACAGCGCGAACGGACCTTTACGAAGAGGTTCCTTAACAAGTTATTACAGATATTTTGTCTAAACCTGTAACAATTTGCTCCTTACATAGGAAATAATTTTCTTTTAGTGCACGATAATGCACGACCACATGTTGCACGTTGGTCCTTGATTATTTGAAAGGAATAAACCATGAACTGCCCTGATCTAAATTTAATAGAGAATTTGTAAGATATTGTTGATCGTTAACTCAGAAGCCGACAACCACCACCTTTCTCTCTTGACGACATATAAGTTATACCTAGAGAAGTTTGATATGCAATTGATATTTGTTCTTAAGTGTTTTTGAGAGAGAAAGAAAGAGAGAGAGAGAGAGAGAGAGAGAACTTGTTATAGATTATTTAGGTTATGTTTTGTTAGGTTTTATTTGTTTTAGATGTTAATAAAGTTTATGTAAGCAGTGTTTTCTTTGCTAAGTGTCCATAAAAACTTGTTACATTTAAATTTTTGATAGATAAGATAAAAGAAAACTTTATTTTAACACCTCGTATATAGGTACAACGTTGACGTTTCCCAGAAATCATTGGTACAATAATTCCTTAGAAATATACTTATAATGTGAAAAAATAATCATTGAAATCCGATTTACGTTCAGCAGAAAAATAGCTTCAAACCTATGGTACATTTAAGGTGGTGCGTTAATTTTGAAGAGTAGTGTATATTATGTAGATGTCTATACTAGTATATACTAGTAAAACTATCTGTTTTTTGCCCAACATCCTCCGCTTATCAATTTTTATTTTTTATTAATTAGGCCAGTAAAGGTAAATAGCTGAAAAATCTTCTACACGTTTTTGAAAATTCTAAAAGGTATATGAGAGTTAGCTGAGGATAAATCCTTGAAGACGTACAGGGTTTTGCTTTGATTTTGTCAAACAATAATAAAAGGTGAAAAATAAATTTTTCCTATAAAACGTTTCTTATACATTTTAGACAAAAATAATAAAACCCCTTTTTTGAAATAATTTGTATATGTTAGTAACTTTGATTTTTACATAATGGTTTGTAATACAACTACTTGAAATTATGGCAATTAATGAATTATTAAAGTATGCTAAATATCAGCTAGATCGACCAAATGGTTTGTAAGTTATTCAATTTATTTATCCCAGAGGGCGATTATTCAAACAACTGTATTTATCCAAACAGTCATAATTCTAGAGGTCTTTAGCAGATCGAAATGGATTTTTTAGACTTAAATTTTAGAATCTATTAAAAAAAATTTCAGAATTTTATCTAAAATGTGATGAAAAACCGTTAGAAAAAGGGCCGACATTTTAGTTTATCAAAATGTAGAATAACTGATATTTTTTGTCACTCACTTGTAATAGGTAAAGGGTGAAAAAACTAAAGAAAATAAGCTTCTGGCACCAATAGAAACCAATAGAAACTTTTTTTCTTACGATCATATTTCCATTGTTTATTAACGTTAAGAGCTGAAAATCTAACAGATTTTAAACGAAGATCTAAGTTTTATAATCCATTTTATAAATAGCAGATACCAGGAAGAAGTAAAAAGATATAATCTGTTAAAGTGATGGTAAAATATCATCTCTCCGAGCTCAGTTTTTTTTAGAATGAATTCAAATTCACTCAGAAGGAACTTCAAATTGGACCACGCTGAAAAAATTTGCATTATCTTGGATTTTATAAAACGCAGAAGCTTGTTTTTTTAATTGCAGTAGCTCGATAAAATAGTAAGAACTGTGCTATTTTCGCTAAAAATCTGAAAATCTCGAAACAATTAAATATGTAGTTAACATTTTTCCATAAATAGTAAATATTTAAGTTTATTGATTAATGAAAGTGTAAACTCTTCTGCAGTTGTTTAAATAATCCCTTTTCGGGATAAACAATGGACTACCCAAGTCACAATGGGCGAGGTTTAGAAAACCTTTCCAAAAATTTCTATTTTGTGTATATTTGTCCCATAAGAAGTTGGAAATATTAGTTTTTTAAATTGTTTCAAGAGTAAATAAGGACTTTTGATTCTAAACATTCACTCTTTGCGATTGGTATTATTTGTTGTTCGTGAGTTCGTAGGTAAGAATATCAAATTATTAAGATATTTACTTTTAATGTTCATGTTTTAAGGTTATGTTATTGTTTGATTAAAAGTTTCAGTTTTTTACTGTATTTCGAGGTATTTTGTTGTTGTTTTTATCTGGGTTATTTCAAAATAAATTAATAAATCATTGAATTTATATATAAAGTTGAAAAATATTTAAATTAATATTTTATTCTTTTTTCGTTGCCAGTAACTTTATCCTGTAAAAGACCTAAAGATTTTCCTTTTCTCATAATTTACGTTGTTATATAACATTATGTGCAAGCCTTTTTATCAAATTGCCATAATAACTGTTTTAAAAAATGTTTTTTGAATGTTGTAATAGTTTTAGAGTTTATTATGTTTTAGTTCTGGGCATAAAATGGGTAGTAAACATGTGTTAAAGCTATACAGTATTACTGAATTTTTCAGTAATGACAACCACACTATTATTATCTATTTAAACTACGAGAAAACGAATATATTTAGTCTTTTAGTGGGAAAATTACTAGCACTTAAAAGAGAACAAAACATGAATTTAATATTTTTTAACTTTGTAAATAAATTGAATGATTTATTGATTAATTTTGAAATAACTCCGATAAAAACGACAACAAAATACGTTGAAATACAGTAAAATAGAATTAAAGTTTTAAACAAAAAATAGCATAACATCAAAACATAATTACTGATAGTAAATATCTTAATACTTTGATATTCTAACTTCAAAAATTCACGAACAACAAATAATACCAATCGCACAGAATGAATGTTTATAACCACAGTCCTTATTTATTCTTCAAACAATTAAAAAAAACAATATTTCCAACTTCTTATGAGACAAATACACACGAATCAAAAATATTTAGAAAGGTTTTTAAAACCCCCACCTATTGTGATGTTAGAGCTTAGGCAGTCCATTGAATAACTATTTGGTGGATCTGGCTGAGATTTAGCTTACTTCAATAACTTATTAATTTCTATAATTTCAAGTACTTTTATTACATTTTATATAAAAAAAACACAGTTATTAACATTAATAAATTACTTTGATTGATATAAGGTTAAATGCTCGAATAAATGAACTTTGATAAAATGAAAGGCAGATATCGATCACAGTTTTATTAATTAAATCTTGCCCAAGTACTTTCGCTTCCTAGAGCATCATCAGGGGCATTTCGTCAATTTTGGGCTATCCAACAAGCGCAGAATGTCATAAACATAACATTTTACATAACACTACACTAAATAAGGACAAACAGTTTAAAATTATTTTAAAAATTTAGTCGAAGGTACATTCTGGTCGGCAACAGGAGAGATAATCTATAAATTAGAGAATTAGAGAGCGAATTTAGAAATTAGTTCAAAAATAAGGGTTTTTTGCAATTATCTCGGTTAATTATTTATTTGTTTTAATTTTGAATCTCGCATATTAAAAAACTTTTTAAGATCTACAACTTATATTTGAACCATTTTCTCTAAAATATATAAGAAACTTTTTATAAGCAAAATATGATTTTTTGTTGCTTGTACTGGACATCGTAGTAAAATGCGAAACTAAACCAAAATATTGGACGAGACTATTAAAAAATGGTATTTAGTTTAAATATAGTAGAAAAAATGTGCTTTTAACATGAAAGTAACGATTTGTTAGTTGTACTATTTAAAATCTGTCTACAACCATTATCTTTGTCTTACTTTTATTAATTTTTAAGCCATCTTTCTTTCGAACTCTTCGCTCAAATGATCCTGTATTGTAGTATATGGGAAATGAGTCAATACTTACAATCTTAATTAATATTTATTTAATAAAGTTGGTGAATTTTGGTCTACTGGTTTCAAGGCTTACAATGTTTGCTCCATCATCAGGCCCCAATTCACCAAATTATTAAATTCACCAAATTTATTAAATAAAAACTAATTAAGATTGCGAGTATTGATTCTAATCCCATATACTAGTACATATTATGGATTCACATTGGCAACCTTTTCATTTTGATCTCTGTTGCTGCTATTAGTGTAGTGAATCTTAAGTTTTTTTATTTTTTTGTAGCTGTTGCAAATTTTTGTTATTGCATTAATGGTTCTATGATACTATCTGCTAGCGGCATAAGTTATTGCTGTCTGACCATGATACCCGATGAAACCTCTTGATTGATGTTTAGACCTTAGATATTTTGTTTCAACATTCCCGCTCTACCTGACTAATTCCTTTAATCAACTAAAAGATGATTAGGATGAGTTCTCAAAACTTTCTGAGTTTGTTTTCTCAGGCATTAATTACAGTGACTTAATTTGTTTTGGACTTAATTTTCTTTTAAAAAAGAAAAAAAAAGAAGAAAAAGAAGAATTCTATGAGAAACTAGAACAAACATATAGACAGTGTCCCAATAATGACGCTAAGTTGATTATCGGAGACATGAATGCCAAGGTAGGACAAGAGGAGATGTACAGACCAACCACAGGACCTTACAGCATACACAAAGAATGTAATGATAATGGGACGAGACTTGTAAATCTCGCAGCATCTCTGAACATGACGATCAGTAGTACATACTTTCAACATAAACGTATACATAAAGTGACGTGGACATCGAAAGATCACCAGACCCAAAATCAGATAGGCCACGTACTGATTGATTTAAGACATGGATCAGATATACTAGACTGCAGAAATTATAGAGGTGCAAATATTGACTTCGATCACTATCTCATAGCTGGACGTCTCAGAGCACGTATATCAAACACCAGGAACGATAAAACTAAACCAAAAATAATCAAATATAATGTTGATAAATTAAAGTGTACTGAAGTCGTAAGAAACTTCCAAATATGCTTAGATCGCAAAATATCAGAATATCCCAGAAGTGAGGTATATCCCACTGAACTTAACACAAATTGGGAGTTTATGAAAACCACGCTCAAAGAGACCGCAGAGAAAGTGCTGGGTGAAGTACCCAAAGGACAGCGAAACAACTGGTTTGATGAGGAATGCCAACGAGTAACGAAAGAGAAGAACGACGCGTATATGAAAATGATCAACAGAAGGACTAGGAGCAATGTTGAAGAATATCGAGTAAAGAGACGAGAGGAAAAACAAAAACACAAACAGAAAAAGCGACAACAAATCAATAAAGAGTTCGAAGAAATGGAAAACCTTAATAGAGAACACGAATACAGAAAATTTTACAAACAGGTTAACACAAAAAGAAAAGTTTTCAAACCACAAGCGAACCAAGTCAAGGCCCTTAACGGAATTCTTTTAAACGAGAGAGTGGAAGTACTAGAAAGATGGCAGGAACATTTTAGTTACCTACTTAATGGAGAAAGTAGAGCTGAAGGTAGATATGATATAGAAATAGAACACGAGGATACTGAACTACCAACTTTGGAAGAAATAAACAAAGCAATTCAGTCTCTAGCCAGAAACAAGTCACCCGGAGCAGACAACCTACCAGCAGAAATATTTAAATGTGGCAGTCAAACATTTGTAACCCTCCTTCACAAACTACTAATACAGGTATGGCAAGAACGCGCGTTACCAGAAGATTGGAATACTGGAATTATATGCCCCATACACAAAAAAGGAAACGTTATTGAATGCTCCAACTTTAGAGGGATTTCCCTTCTTAATACAGCATACAAAATTGTGTCCCTGATACTTAACGAACGACTGGCACGGTATACTGACAATATAATAGGATCCTATCAAAGAGGCTTCTTGAAAAACAAATCTACCATTGATCACATATCATCTATCAGACAAATATTAGAAAAAACGACGGAGTACGACATCGACTGCCATTACATCTTCGTAGACTTTAAGGCAGCGTACGATACTATTGACAGGTCCCAATTATATTCGGCGATGATCGAATTAGGAATACCAAAAGGTTTGGTAGAATTAATTAAAATGACAATGATGAAAGTCGAATGTAAAGTGCGCGTACAAGGGGATGTTTCAAAACCATTTAAAACCAACAGAGGACTACGCCAGGGAGATGCGCTATCGTGCACGCTGTTCAACCTAGCGTTAGAAAAAGTTATGAGAGATTCGGGAATAAACTTAAAAGGTACGATATATACCCGTGGTATACAAATAATGGCATACGCTGATGATATCGTCATAATTGGAAGAACCCAAAATGAAGCAGTGGAGGCTTTCACACGTATCAAAAATGCCGCAGAAAACATCGGACTTCTGATTAACATCCAGAAAACTAAATATATGCCGGCCATATCAAGAATTCAACAAAATAACTTAGAGGTGCAACACGAAACGATAGAAATGGTAGAAGAATTCTGCTACTTAGGATCACTGGTAGACTACAAAAATAACACATCCAACGAGATAAAAAAAAAGAATATGCGTGGCTAACCGCTGTTATTTCGGCCTGGGCCCTCAACTAAGAGCGAGAAGTATGTCAATAGCAACAAAGTGCAAACTTTATAAAACAATAATACGCCCAGTGCTCACATACGGATCGGAAACATGGACAATGACGACCCGAGATGAAGAGTTACTACGAGTCTTTGAAAGAAAAGTATTGAGGACCATATTTGGCGGAGTAAACGAACAGGGTCTGTGGAGAAGGCGATATAACTTTGAACTCTATAGACTTTTTGGTGATGCAGATATTGTGAAGACCATCAAGATAAACCGCCTAAGGTGGGTGGGCCACGTTATGCGGATGGATGAGAGTGATCCCACTAAAATAACTATGCTAAATAGGCCGGTCGGAAGAAGAAGAAGGGGGCGACCTAAACTCAGATATCTGGACGATGTACAGGAAGATCTGAGGGAGATTGGAGTGAGGGGCTGGAGAAGACAGACACTCGATAGGGAAGGATGGAAGAATGTTTTGAAGCAGGCCAAGGCTCACGAAGGGCTGTAGCGCCAACTGATGAATGAATTTGTTTTGGATCGCTGTGTTCAAATCTGTTTGCAACTATGTAGGTATTTGCAGCGACTTTAATACATTTATTTAGAAATCTTTTGATTCTTTTGCTATATGTTTTACAAGAGTGTCTCCATATACCTTTGGACTCATATAAACTATTATGAGTATTACGATTTTAGGTATTCATTAAGTTCATGGAACTTTCTGTTTTTTTTGAGCAAAGTTTGGCCTTTCTTGCGCTCAAGCTGGTAGTATTTGCTTGAACAAGTTCTTCTTTAAACATCATATCTTGGAAATTTTCCACATTCAGTTGAGTTCCACCTCATTTACTAATCTTGAAGGAGGTTGAGTGTATTTTTCAAGCTTGAATACACATATATATATATATATATATATATATTATATATATATATATATAGTATATATCGTAAACTTGGTTATTTACCTCCATTTTTTTCGGTCCCTTGCTTTCTCTCTCTCCAATTTCTCACGCTTTACTGCTTCCGACCATTTCTTCTTTAGACGTCCTCTTCTTTTTTCCCATTTCTCCCTCCTTCAGTATTGTTTTAACATTTCGATTCTCTAGCATTCGTATAATGTGACCAAGCCATCTAGCTCCTTGGACTCGTATTTTTGACATAATTGCTGATTTTCCATACATCCTCATTATTTATTTATTCGTTCGTCTCCTCCAAATATTCTCTCACATCTTTATTCCTCCAAAGATTTTTCTGAGAACCTTTCTTTCCCAGATCTCTACTTTCTTTTCTTCCTGATGCTTCATAATCCACGTTTCACTGGCATACATCACTGTGGGTCCGATTACTGTCTCATAGACTCGCAGTTTAGTTGTTCTTGACACATTTTTTGCTTTCAGTAATGAATTTAGTTCGGCTATCGTTCTGCTTCCCTTTAATGATCTTTTGTCTATCTCTTTTTCTTCTTTTCCCATTGCGTTCGTTATGGTTACTCATAAGCATTCAAATTCTGAAACTTTTTCAAAACTATAGACAGTCTCTGCTCCTTTCATTTTGATATATTTGTTATTATTTGGTATGTCTCCTCTCATTTCCATTTCTGTTTTTGTTTGGTTTATTATTAATCCGTATCTTTTTGCTTCTTCTTCAAATTTCTGAAAAACTATTTCTAAATGTTTTTTTGTTCTCGCTAGTATCCCCACATCATCCGAGTACGCTATGCATTATTCCCTGCTATTGAAAATAGTCCTGTTTGTGCTAATATGTAATCTTTTTACGATTTGTTCCAATTGGCGACGTGCAAGTACTTGGATGTGATACGAGAAACGATCGTGCGTGAGTAGCGGAGAAATCTTGCATTTTTTACTGCACATTTCATAGATTTCATAAATTCATATTGTCAATTGTCATGTTTTATATTCGTTTGTTTATTTACACCTTGTGTCACTGAAGAAAATGGGATTTAGTAAATGCTGTGTTAGAAATTATAAAAATACAACAAAAAATTGTCAATTTAAGTTTTATTCGTTTCCAACTTCGGAGCACAAATTACTACAAAGAGAAAAGTAGATTTATATCATAAAAAAGCATAAGTAACATAACCTAAATTATGCATTATTCTTGCGCCCGATTTTAAAGTCAGTTTGAAGTAAATAATAAATAAAAGTTCACTTTTAAGTGTAAATTTTAGTTTCATAACTCAGTTAGAGTTCACTTTAACACAAAAATCAAGTTTAATGTTTAAATTTTATTTTTAAAGTTTAAAGCTTACAAAAATGCATCAAGTTCAAGTTTTTCTGAAGATGAATTAAGATATATTCGCTGTCCAAAAGTTTACAGGGAAAAAATTAATTGTTCAAACCAATATAATGATATCATGGGCTTAACCTGCTAATTTATACATTTATGCATTAGCATTATTTATGGTAATTTATTTTTCTTAATTCTTCCACATTCTTAACATGATTTGCCACTACTAAAGCTTTTCCCTTTGACTCAGTGCTTGGTTGAAAAGTTATTTGGTGATTTACTTTCTCAAATCCAGTTTTTATTATTGCATCCATATTAACAGTAATTCTGTAATTTAATAATATATTTATTTGTATTTAAACTACATACAACGTTTACCTTTTAATAACATACCGACATAACCTCAATTTTACTTTTTCTTCTTATTCTTTTTTGGGGCTACGTCCTTGAAAGTTATCCGGTAACCTCGATATAACATGAAAGCGCAGTAAATTTTGCTGATTTACGACACCAGGTGTCGCTGTTCCGAACTTGCACGGTCCCAAAACTCAATCAAACATCAAAACATAAAGCTAACATCAAGAGCTAAAAAGTTAAGCGCAAGTTTATGCCACACATATGGCGCCCTCTATGAGTTACATTAAAGTATGTATAAAATTATAAGTTCTCATATGTACTACCTACTTAAAAGCATCTTTTACCCAAAAATATTTACAAACATGAAAGTTACAGCGAAAAATACAATTTAAAATTTGCGCTATAACTTTTTCTTTCTTAATAGCAACATTTTATTAAAGCAAGTTGGCTTAAATCGTAATTTTTTAATGTGTCAAATCTATGGTTTCTGTTTGTACAATTACTTAACCTGTATATAGACCACCCTGTATATATACATATTTACAGTGTGGACCAAAACCCCGAAAACGCCTAATTATCTCTTAAATGGCTGGTCCGAATTATATAAAAACAGGGATACACCCATTGTAGAAGATTTGAAATTTGATGTTTATAACGTTGTCAAATTTACCATTTTTCTGATGTCATTAGAATTCGCTCTTTTTCATTAAAAACCATCTTCATTGTAGAGTTTTTAAAAAGCACTGTCAGCTTTATTTATTAATACAATTTATTTTACAAAACTTTTAATAAACGTCAATATATTGTTAGTTTTATGAATTAATGTCAAAATCACGGCATTCTATATTTACTGAATTACTTCACTATTTGGCACTGAGAAGTTTTATTTTATTTATTTAAGACCTTCATGACTTGATAAAATACTAAGTGTTACATATGGTTAAACTTGTATTGAAGTGAGGATTCCAATAATAATGCAATATACAACACTGTTGTATTTAAAAAATCAAAGTCACAAATAATATCAGAAAAATGGTAAATCTGGCAACATTGGAAGCATAAAATTTAATATCTGCATGTTGCAGAATAATTATATTCCGGTTTTTGCACAATTCGGACCATCCATTTAAGAGATAATTAGGCGTTTCCACACTTTTGGTCCACTCTGTATATATATATATATATATATATATATATATATATATATATATATATATATATATAATATGTGTGTGTGTCTGTATGTAAAGTCGGTGACAAAACTATTTCCTAAGATACTAAAGCATTTAAACTTATAATTGCGGAAAAAATTAGAGTTAGAAAAACTCTAAAAATTAAGAAAGTTTTGAGATCAAGCTATATGTTGGTTTTCAAGAAATAATACCTGAGAAGTTTGCGTTACAGTAAATTGCTAAATAGACTATAGTCAAATGTTTAAAGAGTAGAGTGGCAAATATTTAATAGATTTAGAGCAAACTTTGGCGATTATTTGCCAATAAGTTTAGCGATGTTCATCGATGAATATAAAGTCCGAATGGGGCGGTGTCTCTTTTGGGCACAGTTAGAGTATAGAGCATTGGCATCAGATTGAGCGTTGGTGAACGTCTACACCGGCGTCGGTGTCGCCAGGGTAGTTAGACGCGCGCATATTATCGACCGGCCTAAACAACCCCTGGCCGACACCCTTTTGCCGAACGCCATGCAACACCATTTAGTTATTGCACTCTCTGAATAACACTTGTGTTACGTTTGGTAGTGTACGTTATGTAATAATATAATTCCTTGCATATTTATAATTATTAATAATAATTCCCACTACTATTGTCTATATTTAATCAATAGTAATAATATACGGATTATTTCAAGTTTATTATTCCAGTTCTGTTCCGGTGGTACACTAGGTTGGCTTATATACATTGCATTGTTAATATTTATTCTATTTAAACGTCTTAAAATTAGTGCAATCTTTTTAACTATTTGTTTCTCAATACTCGTCATTCTAATCATTGTAAAATAATCATAAATACTCATACCATCATACAAATCAGAGGATAACTACTTCAATCTTCCTATCTATAACTAACAGCATCCAGATCGAAAACGGTAAGTAGTTTTCATGTTTACTATTAATTATTTATATGTTGTGCCATTAAAACATCTTTATAACGCAATCGTGATGATTTTCCAAATTATTTGATGTGATAGCTTTTATTAAAACACCACCGAGCATAGTAGCTGGTTTCGCGAGGGCGGGAGCTAGGGGTAGCGATCAATACTAGGGGTTGCCCGGTCATAGCAGCCGAACTCTTCTCCATACATATGCTTGCTCCCTTAATATTTTTGCTTTTTGGATACCTGTCTCTATTTATTTATTTTGGTTTCTTCAGATGCATAAAATCTTTATTATCTGCAATGATTTGCTAAAAAGAGGTGGGGGAACTAGAGGGCAATGCACTTTGCATCCCTTCTGAATTTACTTTAAATATAAACTTTAATTGTGCATATATTGGATTAACTTTGATATTATTATTACATTTAATATATTTTCAATATTTTTATTCAACTTTTTTTCAGTATGTACTAATTTTTAAAAATTAGTAATTTGGTAATAAATAAAATGTAATTGGACAAAACTTCTCAATGTGGCTTAATTTTTCAAATGATTTTTCTAGTTATTTTAAAGTTTCTTATATAGTTTACTCTCTCTTAATCCTAAACATCATTGAATTATACTCTTTAGATTAAATTACCGGCGAATTATGATGGTATATTTTTAAATTAATTTTTTTTTCAAACAATGTTTTCTTTATTATATTTTAATTATTTTTTATTCTTTGTTTATATTGTTTGGTTCCTCCTTTTCTGTTTTCTGTTTTTTTTCTTAATTGGTTTTCCACCATTTTGTTTTAGTTTTTTATTGATTGTTTATTTTGTTCAATATTTTAACTGAAGTGCTGCTTTGATTTTAAACAACAAGTTCGGGTTTTAGGTAATTTAGTTTTTTGGTAGCATTTCTTGTCTATTACAGACTGTTTATAGTCATTTGGCAACATAATATAAAAATATCATCTATTACTGTTGTTTCTTCCAATTTCATACTTTCTTTATACATAATATTGCCCCTTCTTTAATTAATACTGTTAATTGATCATAAACGATACTATACTAGGAATATATGAAAAAATAGAAAATAACAATGTGTAAATACAATAATGGCGTGGAACTTTAAGAGCTGGGAAGAGGAAACTTAAAAATTCGAAGCTATTACTCGGGGTATCAAAAGGGAGTTAGTTCTGAGTGCTCTTTCGATTTCTGGTGCATCTGGACGTCAGTTTAAATGATTAAATCTCCTAAACTATTGATATTTAATTTTACCAAAATGAAATAAATTTTTTCTTTTGAAAAAAAAAATGAACAAAATGGCATTTGGTTAACTTTGATCCGATTGTTAGAACCGGAGTTCAAATCACGAAATAACAAATTTCATGAAAAACAATTGCAAAAGAGGCATTTGATGGGGCTTTTCAAAGTATAACTTGGTTTAGTTATCAAAGTTAGTTAAGTTTAGTTAGTTTTAGTTTCCTTATTGGCAAAGTTATAACTTTTTATTAATTAAGATAAAGTAATTTTGCAAAGTTTTTTTATTGCTGAAACAATTACTTTTAAAATGAGTAGGTTTTAAGACTTAATCACAAGTAAAAAAGCTGAATTATACTTGGAAAATCTCCTTGGAATGCCTATTTTGCAATTATTTTTCACAAAATTTATTATAACTCGTTCTAACAATCGGATCAAAGTTAACCAAATGCCATTTTGTTAATTTTTAGCAAAAGGAACAATTTTCATTTTGGTAAAGTTAAATATCTCTAAATGTTCAATTGTTAAATTCAGAATTAGTCGTTCACAACCAATGATAACTCAGTCCCATTATATTTCTGTACAGTTAATGGTACACAACATAGTTGCGGTAAGAAATATAGTAGAACGCTTAGATTTGTAGGTTTTGATAGTTCTGTTTTAAGATATAGTGAGGCGGCTGGTTGTTCTGGTTATTAAATAGGTAATTAAAAATATTTATTTTTTACTTAGGTATATACCGTTGAGCAGGACATATCATATTTGCTAAAATTAATTTTTTTACATTTTTAATTTGATATATTTTTTTCTTCGGCGTACAGATTCTTGATAAATCGATTTTCTTTTGTTTTCTTTCCACTGCATGTGAGGGTTTTATGGAAAAGCCGGGAGGTAAAAGTGCTAAACTTTTTTTGCATATTTTTTGGGGTCGTAAAATTGACATTCTCAGCAAAATTCAGCTTGTTCGTATGATTTTTAGAGGTCAAATGTCGGACGATTTAACTAGATAGAATAGTTTTTGTAATTACTCTTGTTATAGTTAGATACTAAAAGTACTTTATAAAACAGAGCTAAATCTGAAAATTCAGAAAAAAATGCAATAATGTCCCCGCACTTTTTTGTTTATTTTAAAAATACAAAACCTACAAATATAAAAACTTTTTTAAAACGAGATTCTTTTCTTTATTACACAACGCAACAATTAACAAGGAATCACATAATGTACTTCTTCTTCTTTCAGTGCCCTGTTCGATTATCGAACGTTGGCGATCATATTGGCAATAATAACCTTATTGACGGCGGCTCTAAATAAATTAAAGGTGGTTTCTTGATACCATTCTCGGAGATTTCGTAGCCAGGATGTTCTTCGTCGGCCTGGGCCTCTCCTTCCGTCGATCTTACCCTGTATTATGAGGTGTAGAAGGTTATACCTCTCTGGATGTCTCATTACATGACCGAAATATTGTAACTTCCGAATTTTTATCGTTTTTGTTATTTCTGTGCTCTTTTTCATTCGATGTAAAACTATTTCATTTCTTATTCGATCAACCCAACTTATCCGCAATACTCGTCGATAAATCCACATCTCAAAGGCCTCTAATTTTTTCATCAATGTCTCTGTAATGGTCCAGCTCTCCATACCATACAGCAATGTGGAGAATATGTAGCAGCGTATTAATCTGATTTTAAGATTTAACGTAATATCTCTATTAATTAGAATTTTCTTTAATTTATAGAAGGCGGCTCTGGCTTTTTCAATGCGTATTCTTATTTCCTTATTTATATCCCAGTTATCGTTAACGTTTGCACCCAAGTAGGTAATATTGTGGACTCTTTCTAACTCTATTCGATACGCTCTGATGTTCGTTGGTTGTAACTCCGTTTTGCTGACAACCATAAATTTTGTCTTAGAAGTATTAAGTTTTAGCCCATATTCATCACTTTATTCACACATATTCACATTCAATGTACTTACACACTTTATTCATTTTCTCCTTCTTCCGTATTTTCTGCGTTACTATCACCATTAAATTCATAAATAAATTTATTTCCACCATTCATGTCAAAATGCCCAATCTTCTTATAATATTCTTAAACTTTGATCACTTTAGCATTTGTTTTTTGCAAGTAATCTTTAGTAATATTACACACTTCTTTTTAATTACCTCAATTATCTTCTTATCAAATTTAGGAAATGTATTTGCACGCCTTATACTTGGTTTTAATTGTCCCCAAATTAACAGAACCACATTGTCCCACGGACGCACTACTAGCGTTTTGCATCCCAAGTAAAACGCTTGTACAGCCATCCGGTCGGTTGTTAAAGTAAATATATCAAACGTCTCCGTATTTAAAGCGTTCTAGAATATATGGTACCGCGACAACACTCATTATATATATATATATATATATATATATATTATATATATATATATATATATATATATATATATATATATATATATATATAACACTGTTTTTGATGTATATTTTTTTATATATATATATATATATGTATATATATATATATTTATGTATATATATATATATATTTTTTTATATATATATATATATATATATATTACAGGATCCAACTTGTAAATACAATACATTTTGGAGACGGCTATCACCGTATTCCCGTTCTCCTCCGCCGATCCTCCCAGTCCAAGGCATGCTCCTCCTCCAAACTTCTCGATTCCATCGCTCTTCTAATTCCTTCATTCCATGAACGTCGAAGTCTACCTCTTTTTCTTCTTCCAGGGGGCTTCCATCTGTGAAGTTTTTGGGGCCAACGTTCATCAGGAATTCTCAATAGGTGTCCAAACCATTTTAAACCTCTTTTTTCTATTCTGTCAATGACCGTTTCTGTAGCATTCATGTTGTTTCTTATAGATTCGTTGCTTTTTTTTCCAGCCTTGATGTTCTAGCACTTCTTCTCAAATAATCCATTTCAACTGCCAACAATCTTCTCATCATGGCATTAATTGTCCATACTTCAGAGCCATAACAGAGAACTGATTCAACCATGGTTTGCCCTATTATTTTTTGTTCCTTTTGGAAATGTTGCGATCCCACCATAATGAGTTCAGACATCCTACAAATTTACGTCCCTGATTAATTCGGTGTTTAATTTCGGTTTCTCCCAAGCCGTTCTTATCAATGAGTATACCTAAATATTTAAATTTTTCCACTTGTTTGATTTCCACGTCCTCGTCCATCAACACTTCAAACCTTGCATCTGAATTGATAACTAAATATTCTGTATTCTCTGACAGTGGTTTTTCCAATTTTGGAGGGCTGCCTCAATATATAAATTAAACAGTAAGGGTGACATACTGCATCTACGTCTTAGTCCTTTCTTCTTCTTCTTAAGGTGCCGTGCATTTCTGCGTAGGCGTCCACCGTACATCGTCTTGTCAGGTGAGATATTAAATATTCAGGATTAAATAATTTTGCTTTTAGCAGCATTACGAAGCATTTCATAGCTGCGGATTCCTGTCCATTGTTGAATATTGCGCAGCCATGACATTTTTTTATGTCCCAGACCTCTCCTACCCTCTATCTTCCCTTCGAGTATCAGTTGCTGAAAAGTGTATCTTTTTCCTCGTAATATGTGCCCCAAGTATGCAGTCTTCTTACTTTTTACATAACTAAAAAGTTCCCTATCCTGCAAGCCCGCTCTTCTGAGTACTTCCTCATTTCTGACATTGTCCGTCCATGATATTGTAAGTATTCGACGCAGGCACTACATTTCAAACACTTCAAGTTTGTTAATGGAACTGGCCTTTAACGTCCATGCTTCCATTCCGTACAGGAGAACAGGCCACACGTAACACTTAAGCATCTTGTATCGGAGGTTGAAGTCCAATTTGCGATCAGTCAGAAATTTACGAAGCCTCAAAAAAGCATTTCTGGCATGTTCAACTTTGCTCTTTATTTCATTCTCGGGGTCCCAACCCTCGTTCAGCAAACTGAAACAACCCAAGTATTTGAATTGCCTGACCTGTTCGATTTCTTCTCCAGAGACATATATCTTTGCGTTGGGGTAATCATTTCTACTTATAATCATTGTTTTTGTCTTCTTGATATTTATTTTCAAACCCGAGCTTCACTTGCAAGAGTTAGATCATTTAAAATGCATTGAAGATCTTCGATGTTATCTGCCACTATGGCTGTATCATCGGCATAACTGATGTTATTAATAAATATGCCGTAAACTTTAATACCCTTATTAGAGTCTGCCACTGCTTCTGCGAAGGCTTTTTCTACGTATAAATTGAACAGCATTGGAGACAGTATACAACCTTGCCTTACTCCTTTTTTAATGGAGAAATCTTCTGTTTTGTTGAAATTTTGAAGACATACTATTGCTGTCTGGTTCCAATACAAATTGGCGGTAATTCTTATATCCTTGGCATCCAATCCCAACTCTTGTAGGTATTTTATCATCAATTCGTGTTTTACATTATCGAATGCTTTCTCGTAATCAATGAAACATACAAAAACATCCTTTCTTTGATCTAAACAATTCTTTATTCATGTTTGCATACTAAAGATCGCTTTTCTCGTGCCAAGTCCATTTTTGAAATCAAACTGACTCTATCCACTGACCTCTTCACGTTTCTTAAACAATCTAGTGTGAAGTATTCTCAGTAAAAGTTTTAAAAAGTGACTCATTAGGCTTATTAGTCGGTGGTCCTTGTAGAAGTTTGCACGTGGTGTTTTTAGTGGGGCGATAAATGCAGATCGAAGCCAATCTTTTGGAATATGGCCCGAATCGTAGATGTCGTTAAAGAGCTTGACAATCATGTCTAGGTTTTCTTCATTAAGTAACTTGATTGTTTCTGCGTACATATTGTCTGGTTCTGGGGTTTTGTTACTTTTTAATAGTTTGATAGCGTGTACAATTTCTGCTTTCAAAATACTTGGGCCATACAAATGGTCTCCCAGTTGTGGTGGTTTTTGTGTTCTGTCATCATTGAACAAATTTACTGTGTACATTTTCCAAGTATTAAGTATATCGCAAGGGTCCGTTATTAGTTTATTTTGGTCATTATGTATACCAGTCTTTCAATCTTTCCTTCGTAGTAATAAAATTATTTCTTTTATTTGCATTTGAAATATTTGTTGGTTTTGGACTAAAGGTGGAGTATGTCTGATATTAATATGGACTGGATAGGGGGTGACGTGACTTTTACAAGATCAGACCTTAGTCTAGAGCTCAAAATTCGAATGGTCAGATGTTATGTTTTCTCTATTTTGCTCTATTGGTGTGAAAGTTGCACAATGGACACAAAAAGTTACTAATGATAAGGTACTGCGGCCATGAATAAACAAAAATAATTACTCAGGATAATCAAAGAGAGCAAAATACAATACTTGGCCATGTGTTGAGAGGTGAAAAATATGAATTACTCCAAATCATATTGAAAGGTAAAGTGCAGAGCAAAAGATCAGTTAGAAGATCTGAGGAGATGGTTTGACCGTTCAATCACAGAAATCTTCTGTGCAGCAGTCTCCAAAGCTACAATTTCAATTTGGATCTCCAACGTTCGAAAGTAGACGACCCAATAAGAAAAAGAATGGGGTGATGTATCGATAGATTTACCTATACCTAGTTGTGTGGTTCATGCACTGTTGCGACTAGTGTGAATAACTGCTCTGTCCAACATGTTTGTAAATTCGTATTGGTTAGCAGTACTTTTTATTTCCTTCGAGTAGGTACAAGTTGTTTCATAGTATTTAAAGTATATTTTGCCTTGCGATGAGAACAATCTCGTAAAAGGCTTGCTATAAATTTTTTGGTTTTCTATATATAGCAGTGTAGGAACGCAATTGAATATACTCGTATAATATTTTTCATGCTATTTTTCTCTGTTAGTCAATAAATTTAACATGCTTGAGTAAAAATGATATTGTTTATTAGCGAAGTGTGGTGAGTTTTATCGTCACAAGTTATTATTCCTGTTTTTGATAGGAATTTTCGGTAGTTTTACGTTTTAATTTGAAAATTGTGCCATTTCCAGTCGTGCGAAAATTAGCCAAATAATACTAAAATTCTAAAAGTTTCGTGGGAATCCTTACTTTTAAGGCAGGTTTACACGTATCCAATAACTGGCGTTAGTCGCACTGGCACGACAGCGCTGCCATGGTAGTGGCATAATGTAAACACTTTTTTGCGCCAGTCCAGCGCTGTCTGCCACCGCTGTCTCGAATAGAGCGGTGATCTATCTTTCATGCCAGTCACTGGCAGCCAGTGGCCCTCATGCGCGTCCCCTTTTAACCCGCAGCAGTGGTTGTAGACACGTGTAAACACATCGTTCTAGTCGCTCGCTGGCGTACGTTTTTGCCAAAGTAACACAACACTGACAATACAACAAACGGCTGACTTCACCAAGTAGAAACTGGCGTGCCAGTGAGATTGGCATCCCTTAAACCTGGCTTAAATGTTGCTTAGGAGATAGATATGATAAGGAAGGAGAAACCTTACTTAAATAAGGAACGATTAGAACGAAATATTGAGATTTTTGCAAACATTGAAATGAGTGAACCACTTTCCAGCAGCCGAGGAAGCAAAAATTGCTTCGCGAGTGTTTGTAAATATGTTAAAAACACGAATATTTGACTGATTAGGTCCACGGTCCTCAATATAATCTATACTACGTTCCACGTTTAGAAAATAACACATTGCGGAGATAGGGCCATGTATTTCTTATGGACGATAGCAACGCGGCGTTGCCACGACACACACAAGCACAATTTAGGGTTGTATAATTTGTATTTTTGTTTCCACAAACATGAATTAAATTAATGTTTTTTAACGTAATTGACCAAAAGTGCCCATTCGAAACAAGAGATGAAAAGTAGGGAAAATGATTTTAATTAGATAAATAGTATTTACAAAAGATAATTTTATTTTATCTTATTTTAATTAAGTATAGTAACGACAGTTTATTTGTTTTTCGGTGAGAATACGATATGCCATGAATCATAGAAATCATTAGAAAATATTGACCGCTTGGAATCTAATTACTAATTGCAACTTAAAATAATACGATGTGCGTATGTCAGCTATTTTATGTCGTTCTCTGACTACATAATGATAATAAGGCTTTTATTTTGTAGTTATTCTGACTTTACAGTTAAATGTTAATTGAAAATGAAAATTCAAAAATTAAGCAAAGGGAATATCTTGGACATCCGTGCAAAAGAGAGTGTCTGAGAGTTTTGGCAACACTGATCTCCATAAGCGTAATGTTAATATTTTTTCTCTTTTTCGAAGATTAATACAGCACAACGTTTATTAGTCCAGGAAGAATAATCATATAAATATTTCTGAACGAATACAATTTCTCAAGAAATTAAATGTGTGGTGTGGTATTATTAAACCACATGTCGTGGGAACAAAATTTACTACAGAATAATGTTATTCTTGCCCTCGAAAATTTGAGAGTAACTTTAATTTTTTACTTTATTATTACTATATTTTTTTATATATACCTATATGTACATCGGTTTAGAACGTCTTTCGACGTTGTCCGATACCTAAACACCATTTCTTCCTATCTTCGCTTAACTAACTATATTCTTTATATTATAGGAAAAGTAATTGTTACGACTGTTTCTGATAAAACTATTCTTTAACGAATAATATTAATATCAAGGAAAAAAAAGATTCAGTGGCCATCTTAATAAGACGACTTAACCCAAATGATTTTTTTTCTGTGAAAATCTCGACAATAAAATTTACGGACAACTTTTATGAACTAACTTAAAATCTAAGAGCTCTGACTGAAGATTGCAGAAGTATTGAGATCGATAACGTCAGTCATGTTGAAAACATGAGACAATATTTTATGATCGTTTAGGAATGTATGATATTGAAAGAGGTTACATTTTTAAGCCATAATTTTTCAATTTAAAGTCAACAATTTACTAAAAGAACTATTTGGAAAATTGGATAGTTTCAAATGTTATCTTTCTTATTTTAATGAAAAATACACATATATGTTGCTAGCGCATTTATCAATACTCAAACTTTTTCCTTGGTTTTATTAGAAATATAATAATAAAATAATTAAGTAACTTTCAGACACAGCAAAATCCTATTTCATCGGGACATATCTTTGTTAATGTTAGCTACTTTGATCTTTCTTTTCCGGATATTGATTGTGCTAAAAAAGATTTCATATAATTTTGATTCTTAGTAATGTTCACCCTTCTTTTTGTAAACTCTGCTTGCGGAGGGGTCATCCCTTCTTTTTTAAAGGGAGATGTTTGAAGTAACCCTCAATAGAAAGTATTTCATTTATTTGCGTGCATCATCAAGAGAAAGTAGACGGCCAAACCTCAGTTTTGACTCCTAAACAATAATATATATATATATATATTATATATATATATATATAATATTCATATATATATTATATATATATATATACATATATATATATATATATATATATATATATATATGTATATATATATATATATATTATATATATATATATTATATATATATATAATATATATATATATTATATATATATATATACCACCAGTTTATATTTATAAACCACCAGTTTATTAGGGCTGAAGTCAGAAGGTTGGCCGGGATGTTAAAGAAACACTCTTTTGACTTTTTGTCTAGCTTTCGGAATTGTTTTATTCCTTTTTCAGGACGATGTAATATAGATAAAAAGAATATGTAAATATTTACAAAACATCACAATTCGTCAGTGTAACTTACTAGCCGTTGAGATTATTTATAATAAGCTTGGCGCTCAACATTAATAATACAAACACAAAATAATGGATAAAATACATTCTAAAATTTTGGTAAGGAGAGTAAAGCTTTGTTTTATTCTATGACATCTTTTGATGGTGTGCTTTAACTCTGATACATATAGAACAGAAAGAAAAAACAATAAGATTAAAATGTAATTAGATATTCTTAATATTGTATTTCTTTTCAAAAACAAAGAGGCTCAAACTGGGTAATTTTTAATTTTTAAACCTGTCTTAATGGTATGCAACCTGTTAAGCACACAGGTGTATTGTGACGTGTATATTATAGGTAAATATTTATTTTATTTAAAATAAATTGAAAATTACCCAATATGGGCCAAAAGTCAAAAGAGTGTTTCTTTAACATCCCGGCCAACCTTCTGACTGCATCCCTAATAAACTGGTTGTTTGTTTATATCGACAGTCACTAATATGTGACTGTCGATATAAAAAATTATTGATATGTAAAATTGAAAATAATATTGGTTTGCTCTTAATATATTTCAAAGTACAAAATATACCTAATAATTCAACTAATAAACTATAAAAGATATTTCAAAGAAACGAAAATCCATTATCCTGGATTACCTGTATTAAACAAAATTTAAGAGATGCATAAATTATTTTCTTTGTAAAATATATTCGAGGGACGTGAGTGAGCTTAAGTGAAATCATGAACAATGCGAGCGGGTTTTCCAAATGGACTTGTACAGTGAATAAGACAATAGAATGGAATATATTTAGAAAATATATTTCTCCGTTAGTTCTTGAGAATTTGTAGAAACCGATTAGCATGTTAATAGTTTTAGGAAATTTATAATTGTAGGTAAAATTGTTGTTTGTTATCTAAATGAAGAGATGGGGATACGTATGACGAGTTTTGATTGGAGGAGATTGAAAAAAGTGGGATGGTTTGTAACAATGAGAGTTTAGCTAGATTTTTGAGGGAAAAAATAATCAGTTGTTTTCCAAGAGTGCAAGGCAAACAGTCGTTGTTCTCTGGTGGTTCCCAGAGGTAGTAAGCAGTAGAAGTGAATGTTTGTGAGTTTTCGTGGAGTAAGTGTATCTGACAGAGGCTGATCCAGTAAAATACTGTAAGTTATATATTTTCTACTTATATTCCAAGAGTCACTGTTCAGGCCAGAACGAGAGATTCAGTTTATCGAGATTTAAGATCATTAAAGACGATAGGCTCGCAACAATTTGTTGTAAGATTGCTGATTACCTAGGGGACTGCTAAGAATAGATAGTATAGGCTACAAGGAACAAGGATTTGTACAACTCATCATCAGAGAGATAGTTTTACTATTCGTCAGTTTTTCTTTTTTATTGACAACACATTTTTTTAACAATTGCTTTAGAAAATATAGGAATATTTTGATCAGGAGATTTAGAACAACAAGTTTGATTTAAAATTTTAATTTATATTGTATATACCATTAATGTTTGAAGGTTCACGTACGTAGAACAAAAGTTTTATTTCAATACATGAATTTTATTTCAATATATTTTTATTTCAATATATAATGTTGTATCATATATGTTTTTTATTATTCCGGTATTCTTTGGACCTTACCTATCATATGTAAAGCACAGATATTGAAGCACGAATATAACCTGAGATAAGAGAATTGTGATAGAATCTTAACTGCATCATTTAAATAAGTTTAATTGATTAATTAATTAGCTAATATTAATTGCTGGCGCACCTCAGACTTTGAATATCACATTAATAATATATATATACTATAATATATATATTATATATATATATTATATATTATATATATACTATATATATAATATATATATTTATATACAGTATTACACTTAAATACCTAAATATTATTGCAAGTCATAAATGTGAATCTGTGACATTTACGTCACATATACAGTATAAACATTGTTTATAGACATTATTTACCACTAGAAACTAGAAAAATGATTTTAGCTAACATCTTCGGACAATCCATTTGGAAGTAAATTAATTTAAATAATAAACTTATTTGTACAGTATCTCTAATGGTTCAACAAAAGTAAAATCTTAGTAACTTTTGATGTCACCAAAAATCTGAGAGATTTATTGATAATCGTTTTAATATGTTCATGGAAAGCAAAGTATCTAGCCAAGGTTTTGATTATCGAAGCAACTATAGAAAGATCGATGATTTTAAATCTTTATTTTCCGGAAATCTTCTGCAAGAACGATTTGCGAAGTGGAAATCAATTATTTAAACAACTGTACTTGCCCAATAATGACTCTAGAGGTATTTAGCAGATCGCAATCTATTCTTTGAGGCTTCATAGATATGTTAAAATAACATTAACATTTTATCAAAATTGTTAATAAAAACACTGTTTGAAAAAGGGATGACTTTTTTAAAGCAAAAAATGCCACCCTACAGTTTTCCTGTAATCTGGCCAACACATATCTTTATAACTATAGCATTGATTATAAGAATAATACTTTCAAATATAATTGTTTACTCTCGTACACCTGTTATAACACTAGTTGTTACTCCACTTTAATAATGCTAAGAAACTTTTAGTCTTCTTCTCATATTTCCCAAAGATGTACACAATTCTCCAATGATATCATATGGTACAACTGCTTTACCCTTCTTTTTTTTGAAGAAATTTCTGGGTTTTCTTAACTGTTAAAGAAAAAATATCGTATTTTTCACCAATAGGATCGCTCTTTAGTTTATAAATTTGACCGGAGGTCTGAGGATGACTTTGTAAGCCGAAAGCGCTCAGCTAGGGATTCAATATTTTACACACTTCAAAAATACTTTTCTTTTAAGTTCATTAACTTGTCATAAGTGTCTATAAAAAACATGTTTCAATCCTTCTTTATTTGTTGCAATGCTTGAGTAATTTCATCGTTTGGTATTTTTGTCACCATGACTGGTACTATCTCCGTCAATTCTACTGGTTTTCTGTTAATTTCTTTTTTTAACAAAATATCAAAGAATTTTTTCAATCGTCTTTTGACATCCTTTCTTCTTCTTCAGCCTGGTTTCCATTACGAGTTCGCCGTTTTCGTCCTTCACAATACTGTATTCTCCCAGTCATCTAATCTGAGGTCTCTATCTATCATAGC
Source organism: Diabrotica balteata (assembly GCA_918026665.1). Taxonomy (NCBI): domain Eukaryota; kingdom Metazoa; phylum Arthropoda; class Insecta; order Coleoptera; family Chrysomelidae; genus Diabrotica; species Diabrotica balteata. The sequence continues at coordinate 65,242,417 of OU898285.1, forward strand.
ATTTCCTATGTACGTTTTCCATCTTATATCAGCTCTTCTTCTCCGTATTCTTCCCGGCTGGTTCCAGTCCAATATTATTTTAGACCACTTGTACTCCTGCATTGTCATTTAACTTAAACCTGCAAAACATTTTTAAAGTTAGAGCACCAAAATGTTTGTTGGGCTGTGTATAAGTATAAATAAATATAATAATATTTATAAGTATAAATCAGGATATTTTTATAAGGAGTTACCTTATTTACAACCATTACAACTAAATTAACTATGTCTAGTAATCTATAGATTATTTATTTCATTTATGATTTCCTATTATTTAAGTATTCCAATGAATGAAGTGCACATTAGTTGTAATTGTAGTTTTTGACAATTTATTCAACTATTCAAAGAGGAGGGTGGAACATTGAAACGAAGATATTAGCCATTGTTTAACCCTGTTAGTTGAATATATACAAAACGTTTTATTAATATTTATACAAAAATTAAGAAGAACATCTTCCAAAGTCTGAAGATTTATTACAGTTAAGATTTAAGTCAGTAATAGTGAAAAAGAAAGAGTTTTAAAACAAAAATGTTAATATATATCTGTATTATTGTTGGTAAGAGTAATTTTACAATCAAGATGAATTCCTAGGAAGTCTTAATATATTTAGTTGACGTAATGAGCACTTTCTCTTGCTTAAATAAGACTTTAAGAGGAAACGCTTTCGTTTCTGTAGTTTTTAAGTCATCCATTTAGAAGTTTCATCCAACAGTTTACTACAACAATAATATAAATAATAAAAATAGTGAAAACCCGCTAAGCTGGAACTTATACAGAGCAATCTTCCTTCTTATAAATATATTCCTAATACTTAAGAATGACTACAACAGTACTTTTATATGGATACTGTGCTTCACCCATAGACTAACCAGTTGCACATTATGGGCTGTACGTTACACTACCGAACAAATTAACTAGAGAAACAACACACACCAATGTGTCCATACTTGACAATAATCTGCGTATGAAATACATGAAAATGTCGCCAAATATAACATATCTAGAAGTCCAACTAAGGAAGAGTATCTTAGAGAACATTGAGAAAACAAAATGTATGATGATCTCTAAGAAGGAACACCAAATTGAAAGAATCAATGTGAATGGTCAAACAATAGAAAGAGTAAAATCATACACCTACCTTGGTACGAACGTCAATTAAAATTGGGACCATTCCCTAGAAATAAAATGTAAGATCTGCATTTCAAAAAATGGCTAAGCTATTCAAATACCATGATTGATTAGTACTTATAAAAATCAGGTTACTACGATGTTATATCTTTCGTATACTGTTGTACGGAGTTGACTCTCACAGACGCTACCTGAAAATTTAGGCTTTCGAAATATGGCTTTATCGTCGAATCCTTAAGTTATACCGACGAAGTTACTAACCAGGACGTTTTATTAAAAATGCAAAAAGGAAAAGAGTTGTTATCCACAATAAAAACAGCCAAATCGAATACCTCGGTCACATCATAAAGAAAAGCGAAACATATGGGCTGAAATTAAAATTAATTCTACAAGGAAAAGTAAAAGGAAAATGAGGACCAAGAAGGCGAAGGATTTCCTGGCTGAAAAATCTACGTACGTGGTTCAAGACAGCAACCACAAATGTCTTTGTCGCCAACATCCGAAACGGATATGCACTACCAGAAGAAGATCTAGAGAACATCAAACATCTATAATGAATTTGTATCCCTGTACTCTATTTAGTACAGGGTTTCCAATCATATCTTTCGTAAAAAAAACGCAGATTGTTTTAACAACATTTATTTATATTATACTAATTGAGGACACTAGAAGTAAAGGGGTATGAGTGACAAAAAGTAAATTTTGAGTAAACGGCGTTCAAGTTTAGTCTTCATTGTAATTGCCATGATTATTTAATGCTAGTTTTTCGTCTTCAGTTTGGTAACTGTAGGCATTATTATGATTATTTGTAACAAAAACTCAAAATTTGATTAACTTTACTGATTTTAGAGCTATTTTTAGGTTGCTAAGTAGCACTTGTATCCCTTTACTTCTAAGAAATGCAACATATAGGTTAAAAATGTAAATAAATCATAAAGATTTTAAACAAATTGATTCTTCATCATAACACTAATACACAAATCGTCATTTTCGACTTCTGCTTCTTCTGAGTTTGCTAGTTTTTCAGCTTGTTGACCATCATGTCGCAGGTTTGTGAAGAACTCATGGTAAATTTTAGGTACGTAGTTGAGTAACTGTTGAAGATTTGAATATATAGCTTGCTTAATGAGAGGCTAATGAGAATGCTTAATGATAGTTTCTTGTAAAACTGGGTGAAAAGTTTGTCCGCTGACAATGTGACCATTGCATACTCCGTATTCCGTTTACACTCTTCTTGAAGTAAAGCGCAAGTATTTGGAAGTCTAAAAAATCGTCATTTTTTATCTGTACCGTAAAGAACTCTCTACTTTTAGAAAGTGACCAGCTCCATCTAATGTTGATGTACATAAAGGTCCTTTTTAGGTCTTTTCTTTTTTAACTCTATCAAACCAAAGTTTTGGTTTACACTCATTATAAAAGAATGGCCACTTATAAATAAGTGATGATCTACTGTTTGAATATTATTATTACTTACAATGTAGAGCCAAAATGTGACTGTCAGATGACTCTTGTTTTGGCCTCCACAATTGTCACTACATGCAAAACCGTATGCAGCACCAAGTTCGGAGTTGGGGATTATTGTAGTGTTCAATATGTTGGAAATGGCATTCAGAAAGTCGAATTTGAAGCCAGTATCGAATGAATAGCAGTGGTATTCAGCAGGTCCTACTCCATTAGAGAGCTAGATTTTTAGCTTTTGGGCGGCGTATGCCGAGGGGCGGTAACCTAATAGGTTTTGGTTTATCCTATTATTTGCGTCAATGTTTAAACTTGACATGTAGGGTCCAGAATTGGCATCTGAAGGCCTTTCGTACTGCATGAGCTAACACACCTACACAGGGAATTTCTTCATAGAGGTTGTGCAGATGGTCATCGACATTTTCGCCTAGAAGGGCGACGCTGCCATAGTAGCACAGATGGGGGGAGGCTTTTATATATTTTGAGAGACAAGATAATATTTCCTGACATCCACGTGACGCCTGACCTTCGTGCCACATAAGGAAATAAGTCGTTTCAGTCGAGGATGATCCCAATTTTACTAGCATCATTTAGCTCATGACACTCATCTTTTGCTGTTCTTATGACTTCCGCCTTACGCAAGTGTAAGTCTTTTTTCTCTCTGAGCTAAAGATTTTTCTTCTGCCAAACCGTGATTTATTTTTATCTGAAATTTGTCACAGTCGTCTGTACTTGACCTTTTGACACAGGGTAAACTGAGTATTAAAAATATTCCTGTAAAAGCTTTTCTTTACAGGTTCTACCTGTTTTTCCTTCTTACAGAAATCACAATAAAGTTTGTACATTATTTTCAAATTGACACTCCTGAGGAAGATACCTCCTATGCGAAGTCTTATTTCTAGTGTAGTGGCTTGAGTACATAGAGAATTTATTAATACGCTCTTTTATGATTTTAATCGCCCTTACAGAAATTTTGTTCGGGGTGATTTCCTTCGTTTTTTATCTATGCATGCCACGACTGAGGTGATCATTTTTTACTTACGTTCAGTTTTAGTTTACGTACATCCATGTCCGTTCAAGCTTAAAAAAAACAAACTCTTCTTAAAAAGACTGTAGTTTAATAACAACAAATTAATATTGCTTTAGAAAAGCCATAATATTACTATCCATCCAAAATGATAACAAACTCAACTAACATTCTGACAGTGGAACAGGGGTACAAGTGCACTTGTACCTCTTCTCTTCCAAGCCCTACTCGTAGTTGGCATGGAGGTTAAGTAACTTTCCGCTAGAACGCAGCACCTGTTAGACTTATCGGACAGATTTCTTTACCTCTAAATAGAATGAAAAATTTCCAGTTCGGCTATGCAGTTATCTCAATATTTACATAAATGCCACTTACACCCCTTTGCTTCTAAGGTTCTCAATTTTAAGTGATACAAAATAAAATTTCATAAAAAGGAATAAATCTTTTTTAATTAAAGTAATTTGTTTTTAGTATACATTGACTACTAGTGAGATATTTGAGTTTGCATACTCTAGGTCGATTCTAGATTCAGCTTTTTTCAGAACTATATTAAGTGATCGCTTTTCACGGCAAGATGATTTATTTGCTTAGTTTTAATTAAAACTAGAGTTTTTATATTTCGGATAAAGCTTGGGGCTGTGACACACCTTTATCATCATATCTTCCCGGCTTATCTAATCTCATGTTCTCGAGTGATTCCGTTTTTGAGTGATTCTAGGTTCGAAATCAGAATAGGATGTTGTTGCATCAAATGACTTTCACGATAATTTGCTCTCAGGCTATCATAACTGAAAGCTTTCATTTATATACATTTCGATGAAAATAAATCCAAGTTTATTACAATCTTCAGAAAAATTTCTCTTTTATACGGCCACTTTAGATCTGTAACAATGTCTTCATTCTAGCTTTCACTATTGCAGCTTTGGTCACTTTTCTTAATCATTTATGCCTTTTTATTCTTCCTCGTTATTTTATTTCTGTTTAAAGTGGCTTCTAAGAAATATTTGCTAAGCTTTTTTCTTTTTTGGAGTCAAAGAAAACGCTTTGGTCCTCTAAATCGGTTTTCCTTTTTCTTGCTGCTAGTTTAAATGTGTATTTTCTTCTTTCTTGTTTTCCTTCTAAAGTACCCTTAAAAGGTGGGCTAGCAAGGATTGTGGAATCTTCTCGCCTCTTCTTCTTTTTATTGTCTGAAACTGCAACTGGCAATACCATTTGTAATATTTCTGCAAGACTGGGCAACTTCTGCTTTTGAAGAACTGAGCCCTGCACTAAATTCTGATGAAATTGGCCCCGGTTAATTTGGTGCAAGAACATTTAAAGTTAATTCTTGTGTTAATGTAGTAGTTTCGTGATTTGTAGATAAGTTTTCTACATTATCATTGACAGTCAAAGGCAGGAAATGCGATTCTTCGAAAACATCCTTGTTAAATGAATACATAGATGCACTTCTTTCAAAACCTTTAGCAGCTTTATCTACTGTAGCTACTTTCTGGAATTCTCTGCCGCTTAATTGAACCACGTCGTATATTGTGATCAGTTCTTATGTATGACTTGTCATATAGAAATCGCATGCACGAGCATACTGAGCCTTGAATGGCCCAAAAAAATGTTAAATCAAGTGGCTCCATTCGGTGACTGCAGTGAGATGGAATAATCAGCATTACTATATGATTTTCTCTTGCTTTCAACACAGCCTTCAGCTGCTTATAGCCAATGTGCTTGTCCAACATTAATAAAACTGGCTTTTTCTTGCTGGGCTTCGACTGCTCTATAAAATAATCAAAATTTTTCGATCCATAGTCATAATAACTGTCGTCGGTATCTTAATTTTGTTTGTAAATGATAACTGGGTTACTTGAATCGATGCAATTTTCACGCATCCAACATTCTTCTATTAACTTTTTCACACAATTTTTCCCAAATTACAGGAGTAGTAGTATTCAATGCTATGTTTCCAAAACTGCATATCCACAAAAAGCACCAACGTTTCTTTGTCATAAAACCACAAGGTTTAACATCTCGTACATATATAATAATATAGAGCTGTATGTAGAAAGCATATTCACTTTGGTATCAAACCTACCAATGCTTTATCAATCAACATTATTCTGGATTTTAGTCTTGAAATATGTAAATCATCACCATCATTCTGGCTTTACAACTCTGCGTGGGTCCTAGCCTACTAAAGAATTTCTCTCCGGTCGTTCCTATCCATCTCCTTGCTCCGCCAAGTACGTATTTCCATATTTCTCATGTCTTCCTGGATGTTATCAAGGAACCTTGTTCTGGGTCTTTCTCTTTTTTTCTGACCAATGGGTCTATCAAGGAGCGTTTTTCTAGCTGGGTCATTTTGTTTCAGCCGCTTTACATGTCCTATCCACCTCAGACGTCCTATCTTAATATGTTTTACGATATCAGGTTCCTGGTATATTCTATAAAGTTCGAAGTTCGAAGTCCACACTCCACTGTCATTCACTGCTCCATAGATTCGCCTTAGTACTTTTCTTTCGAAACATCCTCAACAAGTCATTCTTTCAACATGGTTTCATTATTTTTTATTAGATTCCAGGTCTCTGAACCATATGTTAGGACTGGGCGTATTATTGTTTTGTAGAGTTTTTTTGTATTTCTCGATATAATTGTGGGAGAAGATTGAACCCAAAATAGCATCTGTTGGCCGTGCAAATTCTGCGGTTAATCTCTGCGGTAGTATTATTTTCAGTGTTAGGGAGTGCTCAAGGTATACAAATTCGTTCACTGCTTCGATGACGTCGTTTTCTATAATGAGCGGTCGTAGGATTTGTGGTTCCATGCTTATTTTCACATACTTCGTTTTGTTGGTGTTTATTATTAAACTCATTTTTGTAGCTGATTCTTTTAATGCTACATGCGCCTCTCGTACAGCGATTTTCGTTCTCCCAATAATATTAATATTAATAGCAAAGGCCAGGATTTGCACTAATTTATTATATACTGAACCAGTGGTTGTGATTTGTAACATGCGTTTTGCTTTTTCCAGAGCCAGATTGAACAGTATACAGGAGAGAGAGGCCACAGCCCATTATTTGTTTTAAAAGGTTCAGACAGTTCCCCCTGAATTCGTAATCTACATTAAACTTTTTCAAGAGTTAGTTTTGTTAAATTTACCAACTGATTTGGTATTCCTAGCTCTTTCATTGCTTTGAACATTTCTCTTCTATTCACAGAGTCGTAGGCTGCTTTGTAAATAAAAATTGAAATATATAAACAGCAAAAAAAACGTACTAAATGCTGATACAGAGCTTTCTAACGGAGATACCGTTGGAATTTTTGAAATGACTTGTTTGCAACAGGTTAAGTTCTTGAGGAGGAATACAATACCAATTTCAAAAACGGATTAAGCTTGTTATAAAAACCGAATTGAATGCTGCAAATCTATGAAAGTCATCACTGTAGACTGTTAGTACAGTTATATAAAATGATAAAATGATTATATATATACATTTTCTATGAGTTATACATTTTATGTAGAAACTAAAATACCATCATAATCTTTTTCCTAAATCTAAGTACATCGAATATTTCGAAAATACATGATACACCCTGTATATATGCGTATGCTTTGTACATTGTATCAATGTGTCTGCAGCACCCGATATTCTTATTAAATATCTAGAATAAAGCATTGGTCACGTGCATTTATTATAACCCCAAGCTGACATGTCACGCATAGCACATACGCTAATCCGGATGCAAGAGGAAGACTAGAATGCAGATCCGGATTTAGGTGTTTCCTAAAAAGCATATAAAATCTGGAATGTTATTGTACTCGTATTTGAAAAGCCGATCTAAAGTCAATGGTACGCCCGGTTTCTAAAAATATTGGTAGTATCCTGATTGTTACTTTTTACGGTTTTATGTCTGACATTTCTATAAATAGGGCATTGAAGTACAAAATTAGTTATCCGTGTCATTTCAGTTTTTTAAACTCTTATGGGAGTCTTAATACAAATGGAATCTTTTTCGATCTTTACGATATTGAAACCTAAAATTGTTCTAAAAAATGTCAATAGAAACTGATTTTTAAAACAATGATTTATGCTAAACTGTTTGAATTACACTACTGTCAAATAAACTTTGCACGAGTTAAAAATGTTAATATACGTTTGAATTTAACTATATAACGCAGTTTATTTTCTATGTTAAGGTTTTTTTGTATTCTGTAAGTCTCTTGGTCACTTTCCGCAGTTAGTATTTTTAATATGATTTGTTAACTTCTCCGTGTCAGCTTGTAGTTGCAATTTTTCCTGTACAGCATAACTTATCGTTACTACCAATTCTTCTTTAGAACTTTGCATGTCAGCCGGGGTGTTTCCTATTCTTAGGAGCAACCCCTTTTCTAGACTTGTTGAGTATGGTATGGATGGTGGCGCGATCAGAATCTATATTCGAATATATATATATATATATATATATATATATATATATATATATATATAAATATATATATATATATTATATATATATAAATATATATATATATATATATATATTATATATATATATATATTATATATATATATATATATATATATACATATATGTCAAGGTTGGTTCTTGAACTCCTAAGTGGAGCATAATAGATCTTCAGCGAAAACGAGCCATCGGGTTCTCTTTTGCGCTAAGGTCTTCACCTCATTCCTAGACTTTCCTTGACCTATTATTATTATCTTGTCCATGATGGATCTTCTCCAAGTTTGTACTGACCTTTTTTTTATCTTCTTTGAGAATTCCACTCTAGGGCAATCTTTGCAATACTGGAATTATTTTTTCTGAGTGTGTGACCAAACCATCCCCACTTTCTGGACTTTATATGAAGTTCTACCCTTTTTTGTTCGGTCAGGTATAGTAGATCTACGTTTCTGATTATGTTGGGCCCGAAAATACGAACAAATTGTCGTAGACATTTGTTAATAAAGACCTGTAGTTTATCTGTAAGGGTTTTTGTCACTTTCCAGGTTTCACATCCATAGAGTAGAACAGACATGACATTTGACTGTAATATGCGGATCTTTGTCCTTCTAGTATACTGGCCAGATCTCCAAACAGGATTGAGAATGCTGAATGCTTGTTGAGTTTTTCGTATCCTCATACGAATATCGTCTGTACATCCGCTTTCTGTTATGACACTTCCAAGATACGTAAAGTTTTCCACATAAAAAATCTGCATGTTGATAGTAAATAGCGTGTTGTTTCTTGCATTTACTCTCATGGATTTGGTTTTACTAATATTGATTTTTAAACCTACTTTATTGGCTTCAGTGGAAACTATCTCCAATTGATCAAACTTTTGATCAAACAATTGATTAAACTTTTTTCGCATATTTTTTGGGGTCACAAAATCCACAGCAAAAAAAATATATAGAGCCATTTTTCCTTTCTAACCGTCTTAAAACATTCAAGCCATATACTGGATATCAGGCAAGATAATACTTCCAACAATCTTCTCGTATCCAAGGTATTGCTAGAAAAACCTGTTCGTTATTTGGCTTACCGTAAGTTTTTTGCGGTCACAGTTTAAAAGCAGTCTGATTGCAGTAAAGATTTTTGAGCAATCGAATGTCATACGTATCCAGACCAACTGAGCCCAAGCATTGAAATAGTGGTGTATCTGATACTTTATCAAAGGCTTTTTCGAAATTTATAAAACATACGTAAATATTTTTTCTAAACTCAATACTGTTTTGTTAGAGTTTTCGCATACAAAAGAGAGCCTCCAAGTATCCATACCGTTTCGGAAACCAAACTGCTCATTACCAGTTATCCTCTTACAAAGTTTATATATGCGACAATGCAATACTTTCATAAAAATTTTGAACGTTTGACTTATTAAACTGATAATTCGATAGCCACTACACTATCTGGCATTTCTTTTTTGGAAATAGTTATAAATATTGCTTCTAACCAGTAGTCTGGTAATTTACCGCTGCTGTATATCTTGTTAAAGAAGAAGGTGATAATCGCAACGCTCTCATAATCTAATAGTTGTAACAATTCTGCAGGTATTTCGTAAGGACCAGAAGCTTTCCTTTATTTCGGTTGGTCGATGGTCTTCTGAACTTCTAAGATTAGAATCGGTAGTCCCGTATCTCCGTTAGATGTTACTTCTTGGTAGATTATTTGGTCATCTTTAAATTATTCTATTACGTTATTTTACCATTTGGTACAGCGCTCTTTGATATCACATACAATTCTACCATCAGAGTCTTGTAATATGTTTTGCCTGTAAATTCTGCTTTTGCCTGTTAATTCTTTTAGTTTTTTTATGTAAATGGAAGCTGTCGTGTCGTTGGTCTAGTTTTTCAATTTGTTAACAGGATTCTTGTAGACTTCAGTCTTTTGCTACTTTAATTCTTTTTCTAATTTCTTTATGTATTTAATTGTATTTTTCTCTGTATATAGATTTATACTGCCTCCTAACATCAATTAGATCTAAATATCTTGTGTCATCCAGTAAGTTTCAACTGTTCGTTGTCTTAAAAGATTTACTCGAGATGCAGTGATTATTGTTGTTTTCATTTGTTCCCAGCAATCATCTATGTTGTTGGTATCGTCTAGTCTAATTTCTTAAAACTTGTTAATTTCTTGAGAAACCTTATTTAGAATGCCTGGGTTCTGGAGTGCATCAAGTGGCATTTTGGAAGATTTCTGATTTTTACAAAAATCTCTTTAGAGTTTCAAAAATTTAGATTGAATAAATTCCTCTTCCTGTACCTTTTACCCCTTCATACATCTTTTCCAGTAATACTCTTCCACCACATTTCAACACTACATTCGTTTTGTGTATACGTCATATATATCTATATCCATATAAAATTTTCCGTGGTATAAGATTAGTTACTCTTTTTTTAATTATTAAACTGTCGTTTTAATTCTAAATTAATAAACTAGATTACCATGTAAACAAATATGATTACAAAATACCACAGCTAAGGTTCTTTTATAAAAATCATTATCAGATGTTTATCAATGTTGTTACAATGTAAATAAATATAAACTTGAATTCCACTACATTATCAAACTTGTTGCCCACCTACGAACTTGATAGAATATAAAGTATTTAAGTAACAAGGCTTATTGTTTTTAAATTATTATTAACATGACGGAAAATACGGAATAAGTAGCCTTGCAGTTGCAACAATTTCGTCAAATTGATAAAGAATAAAAAAGAAAGTTTAGTAGCACCTACTGATGTATAAAATATTAACTATTGTCAATGTTTTCTGTATAAAATAGAAAAGTCAATTTCTGTATAAAAGAAAATTTTGTGAAAATCTAAAAAATAATACAGAAAACGAGGACAGAGAACGAAATATTAAAGGAGACGTTCCATGTTTTCGTTTATTAATTCTTTATTTTCCTTGTAACATTCTTGTTTACTTCCTTTTATTTATACTTTTTGCCTTGCACTTATCCAATTGATTATTTGAAATTCCTTTCACACTTATTTTAAAAATCCATTTACTAATCCCCTTGTTTATTGATTTCAATAATCCAATAGGGTGTTGTCTGTGCAATCTTTATTACTTCATTATCAGTTGTTTGTTCAATTAAATAATTTCTTGTGTACTTCTTTCAGGTTTTACATTTTGCTTTAAAATAATGCAGTTGAATATGTTTATGCTTTTGTTGGTTGCTTCTTTTGGTTGGTTGTTTGGATGTCGTCTTGGTCTCTTAATGCCTTTTGGATACGAGTATAATTCTAGTGTAGTACGTCCCCCAAAATTACCAATTGACTAGGTTTTTGTATCTCATCCATTCTATTCTTTTGTGATTTATTTTGGTTACTCCTAGCATGTATCGCTGTACTGACTTTTAAGAAACTAGGAATTTCGTTATTATTTCTTTCTGTGTTTACGTTTCGCTGTCAATGTCAGGATTGGTAGTATTCTTCTAGTAAAGATGCCTGTTTCCTAGTGATGTTGGCGACCACATTGACCCATGTTATTCTATTTAGAACAGCTCGAAATAAATTGGTTGTTCTTTAATTTGTGAGTTTCTAAATTAAAATATATAAACAATTGACCAAGATAATTGCAAAACACCATATTTTGCAGTAATTTATAAATATTAATAACTTATTAATAAAAATTATGGCAGTTAATGAGTTACTGAAGTCTGCTAAATCTCAGCTAAATCGACCAAATAGTTTGTTATTTAATTTGTTTATCCCGAAGAGCAATTATTTAAACAACTGTACTTGTCTAAGCAGTGACTCTAGAGGTATTTAGCAGATCGCAATCGATTGATTGAAGCTTCAATTTTAAAATGTATTAAAAAATTTAACATTTAATCAAAATTATTATTAAAAAAACCGTTTGAAAAAGAGCTGACTTTTTAGCTTATAAACATTTACAATAACTTTAATATATTTTATGCCACAAGCTTGTAAGTAGGCTCACTTAGAAGATAGTGAAAAAACACAATCTTAAAAAAGAAATTTCTATGACAATAGGGCCAAAGATGACAATTTCTTTTCTTAAACTCATATTTCCATTGTTTATTAACAATAAGAGCTGAAAATTGAACAAACTATAAACGAAGATCTAAATTTTATGATCTATTTTATAGATGGCATATACCAATAATGAGTAAAATGGTATAACCCGTTAAGGCGATGGCACTCATAAAATATTCCGTTTTTTTAAATCAAATTTCAAATTGAAGCGGGCTGAAAAAATTTGCAGTATCTAGGTTTCTATGGCACGCAGCTTATTTTTTTTTAATTGTGGTAGCTCAATAAAATAATAAGAACTATGAAATTTTCACCCCCAGGAAAAATCGGAAAATTCAGGAAAAATCAATTAGTGAATTTTTTCCATAAAAAATTGAATTTTACTATTGTTTCGCAAGAAAGAAAGAAAAGAAAGAAATATTTCAATTTTATTGATTAATGTATATTATTTATATAAATATATTATAATTATTAATAATTCTTGTAAAGTATTAGAAGATTTGTTTTAAAGTTTATTTTAAAATCATTTATTTAGAGAAAGTAAAAATCTTTTTCAAAAATAATTAGTTTCATATCTTAATTTAAAAATTGATATATTTGAGTATTAATTTATAATTATTAATGTTGTATATTTATATAAATAATATATATTAATTACTAAAATTTAAATATTTCGTACGAAATAATAGTAAAATTGAATAACTTTTTTATGGAAAAATTTATTTGTTTATTTTTCTTGGATTTTCCGATTTTTCCAGGAGTTGAAAGTAGCGCAGTTTTTATTATTTTCTCGAATTAGCCAGTTAAAAAATGAGCATTTTGCGTGCCGGAGAAGAAGAGATATTGCAAATTTTTCTAGCTCACTTCAATTTAAAGTTTCATTTAAAAAAAACGGACCTGGGAGAGTTCTCCCCTATACTTTAACGTGACAGTATTTTACGAATACGATTACTATGAAAAAAATGCTATCTTGGTTCCTATTGGTTATAGAAGATTTTTTTTAATTGATTTGATTGTGTTTTTCACCATCACTTCAGTGAGCCTACTTGTCAGCGTGTGGCATAAAAAATATCAAAGTTATTATACACTAAAAGGTCAACCGTTTATTAAACTTTTTTTTTAATACACATATCTTAAAATTGAAGCCTCAAGGAATCGATTGCGATCTGCTAAATACACCCAAAGTCACTGTTTGGCCAAGTACACTTCTTTAAATAATCGCTCTCCGGGATAAATCAATTAAATAATTTACAAACTATTTAATCGATATAGCTGAGAGCACACTTTAATAATTCATTAATTGCCATAATTTCAAGTAGTTATATTACATGTCATTATTTAAAAAACAAAGTTATTAACATTTATAAGCTACTGCAAAAATAAGGGTTTTTTACAATTATCTCTGTCAATTGTTTATCTATTTCAATTTAGAAACTGATAAACTAAAGAACTTTTTAAGATCTACATTTTAATTTGAACCTTTTTTTTCCAAAATGTATAAGAAATGTCTTATAGGCAATTTTTTTACTTTTTATGCTTGTTTAAAAGAAAAAAGCAAAATTAGCTGTACATCTTCAAGGATTTGTCATTAGCTTCATCCCTCGTAAACATTTGAGAACCTTTAAAAACCTGTATAAGATTTTTGCGTAAAATCGACGATTTTATTCACAGATATACTGGGGTAATAATTATATTATATAATTAAAATAATAAGAAAAAAGAAAAATAAAGAAAGTTTTTTAATTTTGTTTATTTTTAGTGAAAATTGAGAACCCCGTATATAATTGTGTGATAGCTGGAAATAAACTAAAACAAATGCAGAACTTGTTTTCCCCATTTGACAGATTTTGATAATCTCGGGTGCATATTTAATATACAACAGACGGTCAAAAACGTGCTGTACTGAATTTAAAGGGTTTGGGTGAATGCACTCTGAACCTGACTGAACCCCAGTCGAAAAACGTAGCTACTGTACAAAAAAAGCCAGGGGTTGTCGACATTATTTCCCTTATGATGGTCCCTTTCCTATTCTAATATCAGCTGTTCCCCGCTCTCTATGTTCCACGCTGGTTGCTGCTCTCTCTTCTCTATTCATTTAATGCAACCACTACCGCGGACGTCTGTCTCCCTCCCTCGTTTTAGGTAATTTTTCGATAAACAGAGCGGCACTAGCCTCAGGACGTATTAAGCCCTTTACTGTTTACTATTTTGTATTCTTTTTTACAATATAGCCATAATATAACATAGTTGGAATTGTTTTAGTTTTGGAAATGTTTTTATTTAAATATAGAATTATTTTAATATTCTTAGTGAATTTAGATTTAATTATTAAAATATGTAATTAATTATCCTGTGGAAATTCTTTTACAAAAATAATAACTAAAAATGCATAACGTAGAAAGGTAATCTAAAGTGCTACTCCACACCAGTGAAGCCTTGTTTGAGAATCTAAGGAGTTTTGCAATGACGCAATAAAGAAACTAATTTTATTTATCGTATTGCACTTGACACATTTACATTTAAATTTACAAATATTTTGTATAAAACATAATGCATGTTTACAAACGAACATCTAACTTATTTCAGTCTATCGACTCTGGAGTCGTCATTAGGAAATCCTCTGCCTGCCATGATAGGATCTTGTGGGACACTGTTCTGTGATGTGTCAGATGGTTTGTGGTTGTCTACAGTCACAGAGTGCGGATGGTCGTTTATCCCTTTTGTGCATCATGTAATCGCATCTGCCATAGTCCATGTGTTGCGTGGTAAGTCAAAACCTGGTGGTTTTTGTGTGATGCAGGGTAAGCTGCTATTTTGTTGTTCCATCCATTCTCGAGTCCAAGTGGTCGTTAAGTTGAACTCATTTTCCACAGCAGTCTGTGCTGTTTTTATTGGCGGCCGTCTGGAGCGTAGACGGTTACCTTATCTCAATGGATTGGCAGTATCTGGTTACTAAGTATCTTTCTCTACTCACTAGTAAGGGAGTGTATTCGCCGTAGTTTGGGTGGTGGAATGGGGCTCAATACTGGGAGCCATTGCGTAGGGGTGGATTTGATATCATCAGCAATCATTCTCATTGTATTGTTCCATTGAACATCTACTTTGTGTATATGTGGGCTGTTAAGCCAGGCTGAAGAGCAGTATTCTGCGGTTGAGAAGACAAGGCCCAGGACAAATAATCGCAAGGTGGAAGCCAATGCTCCCCATGTTGTGCCGCACAGCTTCTGCATGATGTTGTTTCTGGATTTAAGTTTTCCGCTGTTTTTGACAGATGTTCCTTGAAAGATAGGGTTACGTCAAGAGTCACCCCAAATTACTTTGGTGTTTTATTGTAGGCGAGTGTGGTGTTTTCGAATTGCATGTTGAGTGTTCTTCCTCCAAGCTTGTTATTTCGGTGGAAACTGGAAACCTCGGTTTTGGTAGCGTTTGGTTTAGTGTTGCCCAAATGCAAGACCAAGACGAGACTTAGACAGTCTTGGTCTTGGTCTTCCGCCAATACACCGGGTCTTGGTCTTGGTATTACACTCCCGGTATTGGTCTTGGTCTTGGTCTTGCAGCAAGAGTCTTGCAAGTCTTGCAGGTCTTGCAGTTACCCACTAGCCTATTGCTATTTATTAAACGTTACTTTAGATCATAGAACAACCTAATAGAGCAAGTACGTTTTAAGCTTGAATAACCATAGCCATAATAAAGACCAACCAAATTAATAAATGTCTAAACAACTGACACCGAGTAGGGTTTGACGCATCTAAGCGATCCGTGACTATGCTCTAATTAACTCAGCTATCTACCATTCCCCACGGAAGTCAATCTTCAATCAATTCTTAATAAACGTTTGCATTATTTAATAGGCTTACATGTGCTGAAACATGCTTAAAACACAAAAAAAAACAAATTAATGACATAAACTTGACTGTATTTTAAAGACCATTATCTGCCTAGAAAGGGATTGATGGACCTCCCATCGTATATGAAATGAAAATTTTAAAAAAGATTGGTATGTGGCAAAAAATCCACATACATGTATCAAGGGCACAGATTTTTTAGGTGATAAGATAAAAAACCATAATTCACTTATTAAAGCATTATAAAGAGACCACCAAAAACTCATCAAATTTGCTTTTAGGTCTTTTAGATCTATGAATCCAACTCTCATTACTCCAACAAGAAGAACTATTTGAATCACTCATGTCAAATTCGTCACACATGTCAAATTGTAAACTTCTCACTGATCACCGAGAACAACAAGGATTAGATAAAAAACAATTATTGCATTAGACTCGAAGGAAAGCTTGATTGAGAATGAAGTAGTGATGTCGAAAAAGTAACTACTCGTTAGTTTATACCCGTTACTATCAAATACCCTAAGTACCGAATAAAAAACCGAGAATTATTATCGTTACTTTTGTTTATACACTGTAATCGGCATTATCTCTTTGTTTGTTTATCTCGTTACTTTTGAATAGTAGCCGCATTCTTATAGCAAATTTTGAATGATATCGCATACTCAGCAAAAAAGATGTTTAGTGTTAGCCCGATAAGATTTGTGGCATTTAAATTCCTCGTAACTAAATTATAAGGAAAAAAATATGCTAACCTAATTATATTTTTTATCAGCTAAGGTGACACATTTTTAAAAAGTTTCAATACGATATTACTGTCGGCGTTGCAAAGCAAAGATATTATTTTATAATTAGAAGGGGCTTATTCTCAAAATCTGGACAATTAATTTCAGAGCGAAGAAGTAGTGTGCTGGGAAAGAATGTACAAAATATTTTATTTTTAGATTGTAATTATGACCTCTGAGTACGTGTCAAATTTTTAAGTGTTCTTGTAATGAACATTATTTTATTCGCTATGTATGTTTATGGTATTCTTCGTAATGCACAAGTCAAATTTTCCAAATTTTTGTTAATACTTCTTTGCGTCTCATAGAGGCTCTAAGCATACACCCGAACTAGTATACTTCCTAAAACCACACTCAGTCCTAACTGCAAGACGCAAGAGTCTCGCAGGCTTAGTCTTGTTCTTGCTCAAGTCTTGCACGGTTAGTCTTGGTCTTGGTCTTGCAAAAATTAGGCAGTCTTGGTCTTGTCTGTCTAGTTTGGTTGAAGCCTCCATTCACGGAAAGTTTCCGGAGAGTTATGGAGGTTGAAGCCTCCATTTCTGATTGCATGTAAGTCCGCCGTGAGGATTTCTTCCCTGTCTTCAAATGACTTACACCTTGTTGCAAGGACCCAGCCAAACTTCCTTGATCTGGTTTCTGGTATATCAGAGATGTACAGGCTAAAGAGAAGAGGAGCTAGGAGAGATCCCTGAGGCAATCCATTCTTCAGTTTTCTTGGGGGGCCGATGTCGGTTCTCATGACTACTTGAATCGTTCGGTCAGCTAGCATGCTGTTGATTATTCGAGCGGTGGATTTACAGGAGATTGTGCGGGGGAGTTTGTATAGCATCCTTTCTCTACAAACTGTATCGTGGGCCGCTGTTAGGTCTATGAATGCTACTGCAGTTTTAAGTTTTCTCTGGAACATTTCCTCAATAAATGCGGTGGCCTCTAAAAATAAAGTAATATTCATCGAGAACAAATCACATTCCGTAAAACTGAGGAAGACAATTTGGTGGGTACAATAAAAAGGGGCAAATAAGAAGAAATAGCACTTTAAAAGTTTTTAGTTGTAAAATTTTTATAACCCAAAATCATTCTGCAAAATTACGGTTACTTTGGATTACTAAATATTTAGAATAACTTTTAAAACTATTGCTCGTAGATAAAATATTCATATTCGAAAAGCCGATAATTTTTATACAAATTTGGAGGAAATAGAAAGTTATTCTGGGACGATTAGATAAGAAGTAAGATTTTTTTTTAATTCCTGCTAATTTGTCTATAATAATTAAAAAAAAAGTTTAATAGAAGGCCGTA
Organism: Diabrotica balteata; assembly: GCA_918026665.1. Taxonomy (NCBI): domain Eukaryota; kingdom Metazoa; phylum Arthropoda; class Insecta; order Coleoptera; family Chrysomelidae; genus Diabrotica; species Diabrotica balteata. The sequence continues at coordinate 65,260,490 of OU898285.1, forward strand.
CTGTCTAGCGCGGAGCTTTATACTATGTTTTCTGTATTCTTAAAATTTAAATAATATATTTAAAATTAAATAAATAAATTTTATTGTTTATTTATTTTTTATATTTTAAACAAATTCAATAAATTATTATGTTTGCTTCTAACGCCATCTGTTACCGTATTAACAAAGCATAAGCTGTTTACTTATGACAAACCTGTAAAATTCAGACAAAATATTAATAATAAAATATAAATAAATATTATTTGATAGTAAATTTAATTATTATATAAACAAAATATGTTTAAAAATAATAATTGTATTTATATGAAATTATTTTACGAGAATTATTATAAAAATTGAAACAGATGATTCAATGATTGATAGGATGACATTTATGACTTTTATTAAATTTTGACTTATATACTACAAAGCAACCCACGACTCTGTGAATAGAAGAGAAATGCTCAAAGCAATGAATGAGCTAGGAATGCCAAATCAGTTAGTAAATTTAACAAAACTAACTCTTAAAAAAGTTGAATGTAGAGTGCGAATTCAGGGGGAACTGTCTGAACCTTTTAAAATAAATAACAGGTTGCGCCAGGAAGACCCTCTCTCCTGTATACTGTTCAATGTAGCTCTGGAAAAAGTAATACGTATGTCACACATCACAACCACTGATGCAATATATAATAAATTAATCCAAATTCTGGCCTATGCTAATGATATCAATATTGTTGGGAGAACGAAAAACGCTGTACGAGAGGCGTATGTAACATTAAAAGAATCAGCTACAAAAATGGGTTTAATAATAAACACCAACAAAACGAAGAGAGATAAACCGCAGAATTTGCATGGCCAACAGATGCTACTTTGGGCTCAATCCCTTAAAGTTAAGGGCTTAAATTCACAATTATATCGAGAAATATAAAAATAAAGCTCTAGAAAACAATAATACGCCCAGTCCTAACATATGGTTCAGAGACCTGGACTCTAACAAAAAATAATGAAAACATGTTGGAATATTTCGGAAGAAAAGTACTAAGGCGAACCTATGGAACAGGAAATGACAATGGAGTGTGGAGAAGACCATACAACTTCGAACTTTATAGAAAATACCAGGAACCTGATATCGTAAAACATATTAAGATAGGACATCTGAGGTGGATGTCTGAGGCATGTCTGATGAATGTGGTTGTGGAGTATGTGTCTAAGAGAAGGATTATGGTAGAAAAGGGCACGATCGTGGTCGTGATGGCCGGAGTACCACAGGGGTCTGTCTTGGATCTGGAACCTGGCATATGACGGGGTTATGCACTGTGAATACCAAGAGGGTACAACCCCCTTCGCATTCGCGAATGTCCTCGTTGTACTGGTAGTGGCCCGGGACGAGCCAGATCTCAAATACCGGGTTCGGAAAACAGGCCGCGTCTTAAAGAAACGGATGAGGCAGCACGGACTGAAACTTGCGGCAGAGAAAACCGAAGCCATCATTCTGAAGGGGACAAGGAACAGGCAAAGTATTGAATTGCAATATGCGGGAGCATGTCTAATACACAAGAAACAAGAAAAGTACCTAGGAGCGACATTGCACCAGAATAAAAAATGTGGGGAGCATATGCGGGAGGTGGTCCGGAAGGCTGCGAATAGTGCGGCTGCGTTGGGGAGGGCGATGCCCAACATTGGAGGACCCAAATCCAAAAGGAGGAGGGTCTTACACGATGTACAGTCGATCGTTCTCTACGCGGCACCAGTCTGGAGCGTGGTGGTAGAGACAACGGCCTATAGGAGGCTCATGATACGAGTGGACAGAACAAATCTATTGCTCTATGAGAGAAGGGGCCCAAACCTTAATGTGGCCGAGAGAAGACAGGAAAGGGAAAGGTCATTTGAAGTTTGGCAAGAAGAATGAAACAACATGGAGGATGTGGCACAGGGGACGAAAATGCTAATCCCGAAGATAAGAGATTGGGTGGACTGTGGCCATAGGCGACTGGATTATTTCCTGACGCAGGTGCTCACAGGACACAGGTGTTTTAGGGCCTACCTCTCTAGGATCGGAAAGGCTAACACAGATAAACGCCTATACTGTGTATACTCGGACACTACGACACATACGATGTTAGATTGCAACATATGATAGTTGAAAGGAACATAAGAAGAAAGGAACAGTTGGTAGAGAGAGAGAGACGAAAAGAGGGAGAGAGAGAGAGGAGAGAGGAGAGAGTTAGGAGAGAGCGATGAGGATGAGAGGGGAGAGAGAGAGAGAGAGTGAGAGGTGTTGAATGGTGTTACACGTGAGAGAAATGATTGATAATAAATCATGTTGGACTAACATACACAGCTATATCCGAGCAGTGATAAAAAAAAAAGGAAGTGGAAGAAAGACAGCTGGACCAACGTCAAAGGTAATAGTGAAAGATGCTGAAAGTTGAAGCTAGAAAAGTGAGCCAGACTGTATGAGTTTACATTGCGTGAGTCAGACTGTGGGGAAGAAGGAAATGCCCGCCTGGGATTGATGCCGAACTAGGAACGATGAGGGTCTTCTACGCGCTGCCTGGAACGAGACAGGGAGCCTCTTTGCTGATGAATAAAGTGTGGATGTGTATGAATGGAGAATGAATGAATAAAGGTCGTGCTTAGGAAGTGATTGCTGGCCTTAAAGCTTACATTCCGCTTCCGGATCGCTGGATGACAGAGGAAGGTCTGGTTTGGCAGGTAGGCAATCGGGATAGACTCGGCGACGAGAGGGCATTTTAAAGTACCTCGGGAACTATCGCCGGGAGTACCAAGAACGAATCCTGCAATAAGGTTAGTCAGGCGGTGTCCTGGACTGAGATGTCTTTTGAAGATTCCAGAGCCCCATCTATAAAGACGAAAAAACAAAAGAAAAAAAAAAGGTGGATTAGGCGGATAAAACAAAATGACTCGGCTAGAAAAACGCTCCTTGATAGACCCATTGGTCAGAGAAGAAGGGGAAGACCCAGAACATGGTTCCTTGATAACATCGATTAAGACATGAGCAATATGGAAATACGTGCTTGGCGGAGAAATGCGGTGGATAGGGACGACTGGAGAGAAATTTTTGAGGAGGCTAGGACCCACGCAGGGTTGTAAAGCCAGAATGATGATAATGATGATTAAATTTTGACAATCGTTACGAATCGAATCTTTTAGTGACAGATATTATTTGAATTTTTTATTTCTTATTTAATGTCTATCTTTTGTTAATTATTTTTCATGCAGTTTTATATTTTAAACCTGCTTCTATGAAATATATGATGCTTAGAAACGAATTGATAGAGAGTAGTGAATCGATGTCAAGAACCGCTGTTCTATGACGGTATCCGTGACGACGCCATTTTGTGGCGCTAGCTCCGTGACGCTCGCCTCAGCTCGCCCAACATTAAAGGATTTGTTAGGAAATGGTTGCGGAATGCGCTAGCATTCTGCAACCGGTACTCAACCGGGAAGACGGAAGATATAGTTTTTTTTGGGTATGAGGTATCGTACGTGACCGTAAGAAGAGCAAGACCTTTTTAGGCCTCTTGTGTGTTTGATTGGGGTCGCTTATGACTTTGAGGGTAAAGTTCCTGTTGAGAGAGGAAATTCTCTCGATAGTAGTTGCAATGTTAGAAATGTTATGGATTTCACGAGAGAGGAATCTCCAGAGTTTCTGATTAATTTTTAGAAGGCAGTATAAAATAGACTTATACTGTATAATGGCTCGAACATATGTTTTATCAGTATGTATGAGAGTCTTTATGTTTGTCCTGCCGAGTCTCCCTGCAAATGGTTTAGGGAATCGGTATCTGTTTCGTACCATATCTAAAGTTGCCTTTTGATCAGCATGCCAGTTGAGACTCTTGACAAACAGAACACCCAGATAGGATGCTATCCGGCTTATATTGAGTCTTTCTCCCATCAAATCCAGGGGGAATTGGTCAGCGTTGTTTTTAGTAACTCTAAGATACTAGAATTGCGAAATACAATTATTTGTGTTTTGCTACAGTTATCTTGATCCCAATTTGAACACTTTTATATCTTTCCCACCACAAAATTTTGGGAAGTAAGTTGTACGTTTATTCTATTTTGTAATTTTCTTGCCAGGAGTATTTTAAGTCTCTTATACCCAAATAAGTATTTGGATTCAATATTTAGTTTTCTCCCAATATTTACTTTAGTATTATATATCTCTCTATAGTTTTTCATATATATATATTTTTAAACCTTTAGACATTAAGTTTATTTTTTATTTATTTATTGTTTAATATGCCGGCTTTTGCGTAATCTTCGCCCTTTCTTCAAAATTTCAATTCCGAAATGTTATATTATTACACAAGAAATAATTAAATTCTTTCATCGGTTCTATTAGGCACCTATTTCCCTTTTTATAGCTATTTTTTATCTACAAGGTTTGTGCTCTATAAATGCCATTACTTTTGTTTTGTTTGTTGATATTATTATTTCATATTATTTGGGCGGTCAAGTAGAGGTACGAACCGTATTGTAACTCGTTTTCATTGTCGGATTAAAAACTGGTTATTTGCACATAATACTATACATCTACTGAATCTATAGATAAGTATGTTGAAAAAGTATTAGTTTTGTTTTAGAATGTGTATGATATATTTTGCGTCCTGCATCTTATTAAGATCTTCCATGATACTGTTCCTGTTTACTCTAAAGAATGCTTTCTGGATGTTTACAATAAATCAATAGGTATTAAAATTTCAAACAATCGAATCAAATATCAAGATACTAAAGAAATCTGCTTTGTGTAAAGTCATATTAAAATAATATCTACCTTAACATTATTTAATAAACGGAGGAACATCAAAAAGAATTGTGGGAAAAAGAGAACGATGATGGTTATTGATGTCTGTGCTTTATGAGGTCCTTTAATTTATTTGGCAGTAATAAAAACTAAATAATTTTAAAACTCAACCATTGTAGCCTACCTCTGCACGTGTTTATAAAATACAATAAACCGAATAGATAAAAATTGTTTAAACAATTGAAGCGGCTATAATCGCCAACCTCTAGTATAATCCACGCATGTGTAAGTAACCCTCACAATCTACAATTCCGGAGTCGACAAAAACGTTCCAAGCCGAGTATACCAGTCAGTAGCAAAACGAACTCAAGCGCGTTGTAGTTGTATTCGTTTTTAATTTTTTTTTCTTTTTTCTTTTTAGTTTGTTTTTAGTTTGCCTTTTCTAGTAATTTCGGTTAATTTATATTTTTAGTTAATTTGAAACGGTTGTGACATTTCCACATGTTTATTTTTTTGGATTTAGGTATGTTTTTAAACAATTTTTATACTTATTACCTACATATACATCAGTTTAGTATTAAGTACCTATGTCCTTCTTGTGACAAACATTTTACTTGTTATAATATTTGTTAACTAGTCATTGTTATGAACTATAAACGTTTTTTTAATCGTAAAAATCTACAACACAGGATATTTCGATAAACAAGTTACCGAAGTTACCGAAAACAGTACTTAAGTTTGTTTGTAAAAATCTGTTTATTAAATAATTATTAGTTTTTGCAGTAAACGGCTGAACATATCCCTTAAACATGTAGGATTTGTTATGCCTTCCACAAAAATAGCTACAGCATCTATAAATAAACCAAATTTAAATTCATGTGAGCATACAGTAGGAAGTTACTTCATTCTGAAGTATTAAAAACTAGACCATTGGTGCCTGCTTCTATTTACTTACCTATTTAGTAATCTGATATACCCACATGATTAACACTTTTTTATTTATACTTTTCTAGACAGGAGCCAGACTAGGCAGATGTATATTTTCTAACTTGTGCCCTCTCACTTATTTTATGTACAGTGGGGTTGGCCATAGTTCACCCTAGTTGGTGTTTCCCTTTAATAACATATGGTGTAGCTACAATTATTTTGACAATCTTGATCATAATGCAAATTCGTTTGAATAAATCCCATTTCTAATATAAAATGTATAGTGACTAATATTCAAGATCTTTGACTTTTGGTAGATACCTTCAACTTCTAACTATAAATTTAATACATAAACAATTTGTATACACAAACATCACACACGCACATACACACACATATATATATATTTATATTTATATAATTTTAATTCAACACAACGATAGCAGCTTTTGCTAATAAAATGAATCTTTATTGAATAAAGTTACTGCAAAAAGTTAAATAATGCACTTTTTATGCAATAAATTCCCATACGATAGGTGATATACACTAAAAACTATACAGCTTCTTTTCCCTATTCGCCAATAGTATGCCATCTAAAAAATGTCATTAAAATCTATAAATTTTTTTGAGTTATGGCGCCAGAAAATACCCGAAATCAGTCTGGAATAGACAAGTAAGCCTTACGCTACGCTCAACAGAATAAGTCAATCATTGCTTATTCATTAAATTAATTTAAATTCTAACATTTTTCACTTATACATTAAGAACTAATATTGAATATAGATTTTTGAAGTCAGTAGTGTCAATTAGTGCAAATATTACGGATCATGTTTAAAGTACTTACTGTATGTATACAATAAGTACAATGTATGAATAATAAGTATTATTTTAGAGTATTTAAGGTAATACACACACACTATTGTTGTCTTGTAGTTTTGCGTAAATTATGTTGACAACAATTTTTTAATATAAATTGTCGCTTGATTCTTCTTCTCGTGTGCAAGGCGCAGAGTAACTTTTATTGATCAGTTTTTTTTGTTTTTATTGTTGTTATTACTAAACTTTTAATTTAGTATTATTAATAACTAGTTTTTCTGCTACCTCTTTGAAGCTTAGGTAGATGCAGAATCTTTTTAGCAAGATTCTCGATATAAATCCTTTATTCAAAAACTGTTTCTTGGTGTAAAACTTTGACAATAAATTAGCAATCAATCGCTTTTTGGTCGATATCTCGGTTTTTCTGGAGTATGTTTTGAGCTAAGGGATGATGGGGTAGTTATTGGAGATTGGTTTATATACCGATCAACAGCAATTAATTAGCAATAAAATATGCCGTCAAGATGGGCCTTGCACTCCTTTTCCTTAACGAGACTAGCATATGCTAGTCTTAATCATTTATTTCTCGGCAACTGTTGCAGGAATAAATTATTTCTTGACATAAAACTTCGGCAATCAATTCGCAATCAATTCTTTGCGGTTCGCCTTTTGGCCGATATCTCGCTTTTCCGGGGGTGTGAAATACTTTCAGTAAACGTAATTTTTAAAGGAGTTTTTTCCTGTAAAGCACTGCACCCCCGTGGAACAAGTTATGTGGTAAAAAAGAAAAATCGCGTAGTTCCCTGTTTTTTTGTTTCGTTTTTTGTATATATTTTTAAAAAAAATTATTTTGGACTTTAAAGGGTGATATTTTGATAGAAAATTTAATTTGAATATCTTTTCTGTAGATGTATATGTACGAAGAGTGCCTAGAACTTACAAAAACACAACCCTTTAAATGGTAGCACTCCGCGGTTTTTTCATATTTGTGGGTCCATTGACTATATGAAACAATAAAATCCCTTTAACGCTATAGTTACTTTTAACCCTATTTTTTTGAACATTTAAAAATAGCCTATATATAAATAAACTATATTTTTATAGGGGTCCCTATTCCTAACTACAGTGTGTTTGATTATTTCGATTTTTCTAAAAATATAAAGTTTTAAATTTTAGGTTTTTATCATTTCATTATACAGGGTGTTTTATTATTTTAGTTAAATTTGGCCTACATGTGAATTGAATAGTATTCTTATTTTAAAGGGGCCCTATATTCTATACCTTATACTAGAAGACATTTAAATTATCTTTCATCCCATCCTATGTAAGTGTTCTCTACACATAAATCCAGTGGTTAATAGGTTAAAAGTTCTTTTAAGAGGTAACACAGGCTAAAACTTACAAAAATGTCCAATCAAAATACACTGCGCGTGATTAAAAACAGGCCACCTAGAATTTTATAACAATTTTTCAATAATTTTTAGTTTATGCAATTTATTCTATTGTAACTAAACTCTCAATATGCCGAAATACTTTTAAGCACCGCCACTAGGTGCCGACAGGTCAATTAAGGGTAATAAGTGTGCAGAATTTATATCAGTTTTACGACTTCGGAGAATCCACGTGTTGTTTGTACACTTTTTCTTAGAATATGGCCGTTCTGTTTTTCAAAAATCTTTTTATAGTGTACACCTGTTCAAAGAGTGACCTTGTGCAATTTTTAAATTTAAAAGTATGGCTTACTTTTACAGAGAGAATATAAGAGATTTACTAGATCTGTTCAGTTTGTTACTGAGTCATAGAGAAGTGGGCAGATAGCTTGGAGTCAGTCGTTGTATGGTCCAAAAAACATATCAACCATTCGTAGAGACTAAATCTCACGAACGACGACCAGGATCAGGCTCGATACGAATCACGAAGGCCAGAGAAGACCTTTCTGTACAACGTACTTCTTTGCAAAATCGGTTCTTTAAGGCTAGAGCAATGCAAAACATTTTTTAATATGCTTACGGGTGAAGATTAAGCACAGAAGGTGATCAATACGTCAGAAGACGTGGAGAACGATAATGCTTGGTCTACGAGCTCGTTGTTCCTAGCAAAGTTATTGATAGAAAAGCATTGAATGCTCACGATACATACCGAAATTCTAGACGAGCCGTAATGTTTTGTTGTTTGCTAGAGAATCGTATATTACATAGAGAGTTGTAAGAAGTTTATTAATGCGAGTAAGAAAGTAGCGCGCGAGCCGCGTAGCGTGCGTATGCGCAGTAATTTTACAGCATGTAATAAGCTTACAACTCAAGTTGTGTACTATATTTTTCTACATTATTTCGTTTATAAAAATAAAAATTGAATTCCACCAGACGTACATGTTTAATTGCGTTTCCATGGTAATCGACAACTGACTTACGAGGCTTATGTGTATTACACATTTTTATAAACTGAAGCGTAATTTTTTTATTACGTGCTAGTCATTACGTGTCAGTATTGTTATGATGCATCTATACATACCAAATTGTAGCGTAATATACTATTTACTAGTGAGTGGAAAAACTTTATTTTCATGCAGGTCTACGCGCGGCCACACGTAGCCAGGATGGTAACGCAATACGTGGAAACCATCAATGTGCCCAAAATGAATTTGCCGGATCAAAGTCCAGATTTGAATCCGATTGAGCATGTTTGGGGCCTACTCAAATGAAGAGTAAGAAGCAGAATACCTGCTCCAATAAATCGTGAGCACTTCGGTTGGAGCTCATGGAAGAATGGGAAGCTTTTCTTCAAGACAACATCCAGAATTTGATCAACTTAATTCAATAATTAAGTCGAATGAGGAGTGTAATTCAGTATAGAGGTGGTAATACAGAATATTAGAAATCACTACTTTATTGTAATTTTTATAAAGAAAACAGCAAAAATTACAATGTTAATTTTTGAAATTTTTCATTAAAATCTCTATTTTGGGAGATGTATTTTTTTTTGACATGTGTTACTTAAGATTTGGTTGCATACTGCTTTAGAACATATTCTTAAACAATAGACAAACATCTAATGGTAATCAATTTTTTGTAAAGTTCTTAAAAATTAAAAAATACCAACAATCTTTTTAGGGACGCACAGTATCTAGGTGGACCAAAATACATTATATAAAATAATAGAGTTCTTGTTCATTCCATTTTTTATTATGGATTTCAAAGATACAAATTATAAAAATCGATGATAAATAACGCCTTGATAATTCTGTTTGTGCTCTTAAATATATTTTGTTATAGGCTGTGTATGACACTTAACTTAACCTATAAATTCTTGCAAATTAAATTATAACAATAGTTTGCGGTTGTGTAAACATACCTAGATATTTAATTGACTGTTAAATCTATACCGTGTTAAGGTTTGGTCAGACTGTAGTTAAAATGAATGTGACATAAGCTAATTGTTTTATTTGTATCCTAAGTTGACGCTCCTTTTATTTTTAAGAGTCTAAAACTCCACTAAAATATTAACAAGGTACAATTATCTAGAAGGGTTAGTATTATCTACATATATTTAATTTTATTCGTTTGATTACATGTTTTTTATCATCATTGCATTAGGGTATTTAATTCAGTGGAATTATTTATAAATAGGTACCATTTTCTTCTCTAATATCTCATATACACTACATTTGGGCCAACCGTAGATTTTCTTCATCGTTGAACTAAAATTATGAGGGTATGATGCTTGTCGAAATATGTCAGCTGTATTGGAAAATACACACACGTCTCTCCAGCTCTTCTCAATACCTCTTTATTGGTAAAATGAAATTTTAGTTATCGAGTTATAAATAATTTAAAACTGAGAAAAACGCAAAATACGATTTTTAAGGCTCCAAAACTCAAGTAAAAAACATTAGTTTTTGAATGTACCAAGGACTCAAATTCAAGATCAAACCTTGCTTTATCCTTTCACGATAAGTATTTTGGGCCTCTTTTATTTTAAAACATTGTTTTTAATCGTTAATGAAGCGCTTATGGTAGGACGGGCGCTTGGGCTGCGGCGTGTATAAGAGAAACAAGATCTAGAGCACAAAGTTGTAAAGAGTCCAATCTTGGTCTATTTTTCCCCATTTTGCCATGTTTGATTTTACTGTAGCCACACCCATTCTTATCCTATTCATAGTTTTCCACGTTTTAAAGTCTAGTGTCTGGCCGGTCCATTGAACCTGTGGAAGAGGAAAATACTCAGGCGGTTCATCCTGCACTGTTTCAAGGAAGCTTTTCCTAGATTTTAGTCGCTTTCGTGGTGTTCGAGCTTTGTATAGGGCATGCCGCTCGTTCGCGATCTGTTTAATTTTCTCTATGTGCTCTGCAACGCCTCTGCGTGTTGAGGGTTCTTCAAAACCCGCTGCTTTATATAGATTTGAAAATGGCTTTGATTTAATGCACCATGTTATATCCTGCATGTCTCATTTAGCGCAGTATCAACTTATTTGGTGTGGGCAGATCTGCCCCAAACGGGGCACGCATATTCAGCAGTTAAATAACACAGTGCCTGTGCCGTTGTTCTTAAAACGCTAGGACGTGCGCCCCATTTACTTCCCGTTAGCTTTCTGAGTATGCTGTTCCTAGTTGTTACTTTCCCTCTCGTTTTTATGCAATGTTGTCTGTAGGTGAGGGACCGGTCCAGAGTTCCTCCAAGATATATAGGTTCGTTTGTGTGTTCTAATGTATTACCATTCCACACAATTTGGAGTTTTCGCTTGGCTTCCTTTTGCGCGAAGGTGGAAAGCGCAGACTTGGGTTTTAGAGGGATTGGGTCTCAGAGAATTTTGCAGGTAGTACGCTGTCATTGTTTTTTAGGCAGTTTCGAGTTTCTCCTCCACTTCAAAACTATTTCCTTGAGACCATATTGCAAGATCGTCGGCATAGAGGAAGTGCTTGGTTTCGGTTGGAGTAGGTTGGTCGTTTGTGTATATATTAAAGAGCATTGGTGCTAAAACACTTCTCTGTGGGAGGCCGTTTTTTTGAACTCTCCACCTACTTACTTGACCCTCCAGCATAACGAAAAAACGTCTATTTTGCAGTAAGGAATATACGACATTTCCCAAATGGTGGTCATTGAGAGTGTCGTATAATTTGCGGAGCAATGTTTTGTGCCTTACTACGTCATAGGCTGCTGTTATATCTACAAAAGCAGCCCCTGTTATAAGTTTTTCTTCAAAACCATCTTCAATGTGTTCTGTTAGTGCGAGGACTTGACCGGTGCAAGATTTGCCAGGTCTGAATCCTCCTTGTTGTGTTGAGGTGCTTATCGACATTTTTTTCTATTCTGGCGAGTATGAGTCTCTCGTATAGTTTAAAAAAGTGATACAATAGCGAAATAAGTCTGTAGCTACTGGGGTTTTCTGGGTCCTTTCCTGGTTTTAACAAGGCTATTACTTTAGATTTCCTCCACGATTTTGTAATTTTGCAGGTTTTGTAGTTCTCTACTTTTGGTTCAAGACGTAGCAGTTCAGAATCTAGCATGTCTGCATACTTTTGCCAGTTTGCCTTTTTGAAGTTAAATCTCTTCTGAATGGAATAGCTTGTGGTCTGACAATTGGAAAGATATTTATACCAATTGGTCTATGCTGAATTTTTGGTATGGGGCCATATAATACTTTGGTACATCGGTCTTCGAGGTTGTTACTTGAAAAACAGATATCCGGGTTATATCCTCTTTCCAAACTTTGCTCTGAAAGATGGCATCTTACAAATACCGCGCTCCCATGCTTATTGTGTGGTATCTCAAATTTTGCACTCAAAGCACAAATTTTGGAATTTACGAAATTTCTTAGCGGAAAAAATCTTACCTAAACTTTGGGTTTTCGAGGATTGTTTGTTAAGAGTGTTAAACTTGGTATATACTGCTTCATGATCAGATAGTCCTGCATTAATAATTGTAGAGCGTACATAATGGGGTGAGAAATCAATTATGGTAGATTTTGTTTTAGTAATTTTTACCGCGTAGAATCTTTTTGCTTTTATTGGACAGGTCATCTAACAAATTTAACAAGTTCTGAAAAAATAGTTACGTATAAGAATAAGCAACATAATCCATCTAGAGGGCCTCTGGCCCGTGAGATGGATGTTACTCGGTCACTCGGATATTAAAAATTATTAATATTTATAAATTACTACAAAAATAATGATTTCTTGCAATTATTTCGGTCAATTGTGTATGTATTGTGTATTGTGTATTTCAATTTAGAAACTCACAGATTAAACTACTTTTTAGGATCTACAACTTTTATTTGAACCATTTTTTCTCGTTTTTTAGGTAAAAAATGATTTTTTGACTTTTTTTGATTGTTAAAAAAAGCAAAATCAGATGTACGTCTTAAGGAATTATCCTCCTATACCTTTAGAACCTCAAAACCTGTATAAGTTTCTTTCACCTTTTGTCTTTACCGTCCTAAAAGCAGATATAGCATGTTTTACCTTGTTTAGGCTTTTGCTCCTTCAAGGGAGGGTGCCCCATTTTTTTTTTGTGGAGCCAGGCGGGTGTGGTAAACGTCAGGGTGATATGCGTGTGGTGATTTTAGTGGTGGAGTGCTAGAAAGTTGGGGTTCAAAAGGTGGCGTATTATGAGGAGCGCACAAGAGGAATTGTTGACAAGCCAGACATGCCAAGGGGAGGTACTTCAAGGTATTACAAGCCATACTAGGAACGACTCGTAATTAGCGTTTTTGGCTTGCAGTTGTTAGCTGCGATATTTTAGGGGGATTGATTCTAATATATCAAAATACTCATCTGGAAGTTCGTTTCCCAGTATTATGAAGAAGTTGTTGAATTGAATGGAACTTTTCTTTTAGGAACCCTGGTGAGTATTTACCCTCGGCGATGGCAAGTAGTTTTAAGCGTTTGTTTGGCTCGTTTGTTTGAGCCAGACATAGTGCGGAGGACATATATCCTGCTGAGCGTTAGGATTCTGTCCTTGATTGATTTTATGTTGGCTAATGCACGCTTCCTCGTGCAGAATCTAAATATTTTTCTTTCTATGGCCATAATGGTGTTAATTTGGTGGGTATTAAGCGACGCAGAGACGCATGCCTTGTACTCGATTATTAGTCTTATATAGGTTCTGCAGATGTGCAATAGTGTTTTATTTGACGTATTGTACATTTCACCAGACTACGCTGCCAGGAGTTGTGCCCTTTTTACAGTTGTGAGTCCTGCTAAAATGAACTCCCAAATAGGACACCGAGTTTCTGAAATTAAGGTCTTCTCCTAGCAGGGTTATCCGGCCCTGAGCATCATCCGGCAGTGGAGAGATTTAAATAATATTAATTGAGTTGTGGAGGCGTTAATAGTCACTCTCCACCTAAAAACTTTATTTAGGTAATTTTGGGCTCTTTCGAATACATACATTTGTCCAAGCATTCTATCTGGGCCTGACGTTAGGAGCGCAGTGTCGTCAGCATATAACAATAGGGATTCCGATTTATAATGAGGGCGGAGATGTCACTGTTGTAGACTGTGTACAATATTGGAGCTAGAATTGAGCCCTGGGGTACTCCAGGTTGTGGAGTGAATGGTAAGGATAGCGTATTGTCAACTTTGATCCGGATAGTCTAATTAGAGAAATAGAAATTTGTTAGTTTAACGAAAGTTGTGGGCAGTCCAGCAAGGTGGAGTTTTTCGATCAGGCCTGTGTGCCAGACCTGGTCGAATGCTTTCTGGAAGTCTAGTAATATGCATATGACGTGTCTTTTTTCGTTAATTGATTGTGAAATGAAAGTTGCTGCTTCAATCAATGCATTTTGCGTAGAATGTTCAGCCCTGAATCCGAATTGATAGTTTACAATGGAAAAGTGAGCGTCTAAGAATTCTACGAGTCTCTCCTTACGGATCCTCTCGAAGACTTTACCTAGGGTGCTTAGTAATGAAATAGGTCCATATGATTTAGGGTTGGTTGGGGGTTTCCCTGGTTTGGGAATCATGACTGTGCTGGCCACCTTCCATGAGATTGGAAAGTAGCTCAGCATGAGACATGCATTGATTATATTGGTGAGCAGCGGAATTATATTCTCTGGAAGATTTTTGAGGGATCTTTTGTGGATGCCATCAGGGCCAGGAGATGTGTTTTTACCTAAGTTACACTAAAAGTAGATCAAGTAGATTTCGAACCAGCCTTTTGATTGCGTTAAGATAAATAATATTTATTATAATAGATATTAGGGGAAATAAAAAACCAAGGCATTCCTGCAATGCTAGTGAGGTTAACAAAAATAACAGAATAAGGATAATAATAAGGATCTGGAGAAAAAAATCATAGCAAACTTTCTTCCCTCAATAATATTCAGAAATCTGAAAATACACATTTCACACAGACATTTTAAAATAAAGCAAGAACTATACATAAATTTGAGGGTTATCTTAGTGGTTCTGATTCGTAGTTTTAGTTTAGTTCTTTCAATGTATAGTTTTATTACCCCTGACATTGTGTGCTTTTCCTTTCCATTTTGGTTGAAAAAAATAAAATTTTTAACTATTTTCATGTTTCCGTAGGTGGCCTACGGAATTCTTTATTCTTCAATTTCTTCTACTTCTTCGTTTTGTACAGATTTAACATTAATTAGAGAATTCGTTTGGAAGTTAAAAAAAAGGATTTTTACAAGAATTTTACAAATGAGGCAACAAGGCGAAAACTGTCATAACGAAATGAAAATCACGTTTAAACACTTCTACAATTTTTTACAAAACGTCTTCTTTGATGCCCACTTTTTTACGTTACAGATATCTAAAAATCGACAATTTACGTAATTTGTAATATCACAATAAGTTTTATGTTTAACTCAATATGTTGCAATAACTGCAAGCAGCTTTAAACATACAATTTGTACTTTACCTTGAATAAACTTATTGTCGAAACAATCTTGATATTTGATATAACCGACACCAGATTATATTACATGTAAATGGGGTTAACAAATGAATCAGTTATTTTAGAAACCCTATGTTTTCCATACATTTTGTGGATTCCTATAGAGTTACTTGTGTCAACATGGTATCACTATACTACATACCTTTACATTATATATAGAGCGGTCAAAAAAATCCTATTTTAAGGCCATGGAATCGCATATTTCTATCGGTCGGTAGTACCATAGTCGTCGTACTAAATGACGTAATATTTTGGGGAGAATTAAATAAAAATGGTATTCAACACAGCAACTATTAAATTACTGATATAGAAACGTCTAATTATCTCTTAAATGGATGGTCAGAATTATAAGAAAACAGGGATACATCTATTTTGCAATATAAAGATTTGAAATTTTGGTTTTTTTTTAAATACAACACCCTATATATTGTACGTTATTGAAATCTCAACTTCAATACCAGTTCAACCGTATACAATACTTTCAATTTTATGTAGTTAGGAACATCTTAAAAAGATAAAAAAAAGTCTAGAAACGCCTAATCGTTTTTGATTCAAACTACGTACAACTAAATTTGAACATAATAATTAAAAGTTTGCCACATTGACAAATTAATGTCTAAGTCTTCAAAATGTCCTTCCTTGTGAATTTGACAGTATCTTAAACGGTGGTAGAGTCCGTCTATACCTATATTTTTCCATGTTTCTCTAGAAATCGATATAGATTAACTGATAATTCTTTGCCTAAGCTCTGCAATACTTGCTGGTTTTATCATCATAAGTGGCTCGACAATCCGTTGTGGATCTTGGCCTGCTTACAAGATTCCATGCTAGGAATCTTGTCGATTTCTGGTAACTTCCCTCCATCTTCTGACCCTTAGAATCTATAGGTCTTCTTCTACGTCACCAATCCATCTCCTTCGTTGTCGTCCTCTACTTCTTGTGCCCTCTGGTTTTGAAAGTGTTAATCTCTTCGTTTATTCGTGTACTGACATCTAGCAATGTATCCAGCCCATCTAAGTATCTGCACTGTAACGAATTTCACAACATCTGGATCGATGTATAACTGATATAGTTCAAAGTTGTATCTTCGACGCCATAGCCCATTTTCATTTTCGGCACTAAAAATATTTCTAATAATTTTTCTCTCAAAAATACCAAGAAGTCTTTCGTCATTTTGAGATAAGGTCCACGTTTTAGCCCCATATATCAAAACCGGTCTTATTAAGGTCTAGTATATATTGAGATTTACTACACGTTTTATATTTTTATTTTTTAAATGTTTCTGGAGACCGTGAATAGTTCTGTTTGCTATTGCTATACGTCTTTTTATTTCGTCGCTTGTCGTATTTGTTGCGTTTACTAGTGATCTAAGATATGTGAATTCTTTGACTTGCTCAAAGATATGGTTGTTAATTTGAATTCTCTGTTGGATATTTCGGGGGTTTTTAGAAATCAACATACATTTTCCTCATTTACCACAAGTCCTAATTCACTTGCCGCGTCCGCAAGCCTCGTAAGACACTGCACCATGTCTCTCATACTTCTGCCCACTATAACTATATCGTCAGCGAATGCGAGAATTTGCGTCGATATATTAAAAAAGTTCGATTTATTCTAATATTTAATTGTCTGATTGCCTTCGCCAAGGCAATATTAGAGAGGAGACACGCCAGCGCGTCCCTCTGTCTTAGACCATTATTAATGTCAAAAAGCGTAGAGTTTTTTCCTTCAATTTTAACGCATGAGCTTACGTTTGGCATTGTTAGTTGGGTCAACTTAACTAACTTGGTCAACTTAAGGTGGGATCCCAAAATCTATCATTGCATTATATAATGCAGTTCTTTTCACACTGTCGTAGGCTGCTTTGAAGTCGACGAAGAGATGGTGTGTATATATGTTATATTCTAGTGACTTTTCTAGAATCTGCCTATGTGCTTGAATTTGATGTGTAGTTAACTTTTTAGCAGTAAATCCGCATTGATATTGTCCAACAATATCTTTTGTAAAATGTTTAAGTCTTTCAAACAATACATTGCCAAGATTTTATACGCAGATGCTAACAGAGTAATGCCTGTATAGTTCGTACACTACAGTTGATCACCCTTTTTATGCAACGGACATATTATTCCCTTTAGCCACTCTTCTGGTATTAATTCATTATGCCATATAAGTACTACTTGCTGGTTTAGTTTTATAGATTCATACCAAATAAAAATAACCTTTACCATTTATATCGGGTGAAAGAGGAGGCCATGCAATAGGGACCATAATAAAGGTATTATTATCTCATTTCACATAGATAATATTATTTCTGTATTTTTTT